>SDVV010043452.1:0-10248 GCA_016164225.1 Gammarus roeselii
CTAACAGAACCCGTGAAAAGTTTTCGGCTGGGAGTCGCGTGTACAAACATTATCCTTAGTTGCATTTGAAAATGCCTTCATATAATAAATACGTATTTAATAGATCAACAGTGATACCAGCTACAATAGTAATGACAACTTTCCAACCCCTGGCATATATCCCAGAACTCGTTCAATTACTAACCCCCACAGTCACTTCAATCACCATTCCGTCAAATAAATGTATGAACTCCTCATTCATCTCTTCACATCAAAGTTGCATGCTTGTCCGCGTCCCGTGCACCGTTCAGTTACGAGTTCGAGTCGCTCATCATTCAATGTTTCGACCCTTGCATTACTCCTCGTCCGTGAAGTTGATAGAAACACTGAAACTTTGCAGGGAAATGCATGAAAAATACATTTGCATTTCTCCTTTGCAGGGAAATGCGAGGAAAATAATTTGTCAAATGCAAGGTGTCTCTTAACACACATGCTTTATGGCAAACACCCGACATCTCCTTCCAAATAATGTGTGAAAGTAATCCAACTAATCGCCTATTATCCTACCTACTCATGCCTTCTTGTCCACAAAGGCCTTGTCTTGACTTTCCAGTATCATGCTACCCTAGGACTCAATGGAAAAAATATCAAACCATGGCAGGTCCTCGTATCTCATTAGTTCAATTGAAATGCCGTTCAATGGTTCAAGCCTGATGCTATCACGGTCAAAGGTTTGAAGATTCAATTAAGTTTGACCAAATAACGTTTGTTTTGGTATTTATAGTGTTCATGTTGTGATTGACATCTCAAATTACGAAAGCTATTGATTGTGTTGGTAGCAATGGCACGTCTGGACTAGAATGATGATATCACAGCTATTCATTTGAAACAATACAAGAATGTACTGGCTACGTCACTGTACAGATATTTACGCACCCTCTAGCAAGGGGTGGCAGCCTCGTAAACCCATCAAATTACAGACCATTTGCTTGACATACACATATTCCAAGTGTTCGAAGAGTTATGAAACTAATAAATGGCTGTATGCTTACACGTATACTAGCTATGTATAAGTATACGCGTATGTATTCATGTATATTTATTGGGAAATTTTGTTGACGCATGTACAATGCAAAAATGGCTACCAAGATGCAGGTAAATTATAATTCGGTTCTAGGGTGCTAAATATCACAAGATTGCTGTGAATGGAAAGGGGCATGGAAGGGTTGCGTCACCTCAGTGCTGAATGCCTGCGTCAAGTTAGCGCCAGATTCTTTAACAACACTTTTCTCCTAGCGATCCATGTGTTATGAGCCACATTAGCATGGGGCGCGCTTTGTGAACGTCTAACTTTTCTGCAGTCGGCGAGTGTTGATACCGACAGTGGAATTTAGTAGGTTCATTTCACACTTTCTCGTATGTTCTCTGGAATTAAACTCATGAACAATATTGTGCGTCTGTTTCCACGATGAGTTGGATTAGGTTGGGCCAGGTTGAATTTGCTTATTCTAAGTTAGGTTAGCCATATGTTAGTCTGCTCTCAACCTCCGGAGCCAGAAAATTGCAACAAAAAAAAAACACATTGCTGATAAAATACAGGCCATTGTTCATGTTTTTCAGTACAAATTCTAATTCTAAAAATTGTACTAGACTTTTTTGCATAGTGAAATGGGCATTACAACCTTCACCAACTGAAGAAATGCTCAATACTCAATAAGGTCCTTCGGTGTGAACCATCGTCTAAACGGGTGTCAGCTTCTATACCACCACAAACAGCTGGTGCATTTTCAGACCAACGTTATTATAAGGCGTATCATGAATACAAAACAATTGGTTACCGTCACGAACAGCTGCCATAGAGGCTGTGTGTCGTTGTCTCGAACACAACAGTTGCGTGTATCATGCTCAGGCATTTGCTACAAACAGACTCCAAATCGCATCCATAGGTCAACAGTGACCTTTAAACTCAGGTGTTCTCAATTCACTCATCATTCACGGAGCTGATACTCGCCTTTTCCTTCCGAAAAGGGAGTTGAAAGTGCAAATCCTTCTCAGATGGTGCGTGCCTCGATAACCTCACGACCAGCTGGTCCTTGCTGTCCCACACCATCTCCGCCGTAGCTCTAGATTTCTTGTGATACACACGACCCCATTGCAATGTTCCAACAACCAGCATTAACGTATAGCCGATGGAGCTAAAAACAAACCTTTGAACGTCGATCAAGTCTTGCCGCAATGCGCGGCGGCAAAATTCTGGTTCAAAACACAATAGTAACCCCGAATTTAAGACATCAGAGAAGCTGGAAGAAGCACAACGCTTTACTCAACGGCAGCAGCCAGCGACGAATACAAAACATCTGCCGACCTCTCCCTTTACTTTCTTAACCCTTGTGCATGGCAACTGGAGAAATCTTAAAAGCTATTATCCGACTAAATAAATTATGTAAAAAATACCATAACCTTCATTGATACACAAACATTAAGGTATTAGTTTTCCAGTTTATCGATGCATGGTATCTGAAATCTCAAGTACGTATAATGATAAGCCGAGCCAAAATCAGATTAAACAATCTAGTACGGGGGAATCTTAAGTACGCGCGATGATAAGTCAAGCTTAAGCACAGATACAACTCAAGTCAGATTAAATAATATTGTAAAGCATCACAACATTCAACTGAACAAATGGGACCGAGTATCAACGGTAGCAGGCATGGCACTCTCATAGTTGAACATAAGAACACATTTCAGCAACATTGCACAACCATCAAATGTCGAAGATTCAAGTGCAACACCGAGTTTGATGGCATCAGTTAACCTTTACATCATCGAATAGGCTTGATCTCACTCGACATATGGCCGCATAGCAACACAACGGAATGGCCTGCAACACAACGGGATGGCCTGCATCACAAGTCACTCACTGTAGAGCCTTTAAGGGCTTATATAAATATGTATTAAGACACAGTTTGAATAACATACGTATATATAAGCCATCACAATCACTGGCTGCAACTCTCATCCCGCCTCCACCCACTCAGTTCCAGAGCAACTCCCACTCCCCGTTGTGTAGACCCTTGCCCTGTACTGCAAGCTGCCGGACTGTCCAGGCTCCGCCATACTGTCACTTGAGGTACCCGGCATCACTGAGCGACACCCGCCACCGCTGCTCGCTGTCGACTGAAGACGTCCACAGCAGCCGGCCCGGCATCACTGAGCGACAACCAACACCCGCCACCGCTGCTCGCTGTCGACTGAAGACGTCCACAGCAGCCGGCAATGGTTCGTCGGTCAAGCCTCTGTAGTTACAATCCCCCACTGGTCCGTCGGTCAAGACGCTGTGGGTACGACCTCCACCTCTCCGCCCTTCTCTCTTATTCCTTCTTGAGATGAAAGAAGCCGACCTTCCATCAGGTCCAGAGGGTGAAGGAGGTGGGGGGTGAGTTCGTCACCCATGGGGCCAAAAGCCAGCTCAGTCTTACTTATTCGGACTCGGTAGTTTTTCCCCTTTCGGTGTTGAGGGGGATGACATGCCCACAGATGAACTGTCGATAGGTACTGATCAACAACAGCCATAGGATCGAGTGAGGCTTTGCCGCCCAGTGTGAGAAGGAAAAACTGGACATTAATGAAACCGCCTACACCTCCCGCCCACTGGGCGAGAAGGCGCTACCCGCCCGTCCGCTACCCAGACAACGAATGCCCGAACAATGGATCAGTGAGAAAAACCCGCCCACAGGATGGGATAGGGCCTCCCACTCGATGGACCAGGAACGTATCCCCGTCCACTGCACCAGAGAGTACCTCTAGCCCACTGCTCTGCAGCCAGCATCTACTACCCATTCAACCTAAAACCCTGCCTTAATACGAACACAGTTTAATTTGGTGTGCCTCTGCAGCACTCTGGAACACTCTCCAGCACTCGGAAGCCCTTAACACATCAAGACGCGCTACTATTGACTTCAACAAACTCATTCAAGTGTCCGTCCGGGGAAACGTGCACGTAGCATGAAAAGGTCTCCAATAACCTAAGTTACACCAGGAAAAAAATGATAAAATATTTGTGAACTTCGATTTCTTCCTCTTAAAAATGTATTGCGTAGCAAATGTAGCATAAACGTTCTCGAAACGTGCGAGACGTTGATGAAGACCTGGCATCGATTTAAGGGACACTTGGAGTTTGCCATTCGTGAGTAGAACACAGATTTGAGGGACCAGTTTTGTTAGGATGCAGAATATAATTATTGCTTTAGAACTTATTTATAACTTGATCGTTTATAACATTGATGTCACAGCGAAGAGATCAAGTCAGAGCCAGATACAAGGAATGTAAGAGTTGCAAAGAACCAGCCAAACAGTAGGAATATGTATCTCCTGTACTATTGTGGGCAAAAGAAGCGTAACTGTTACACGAGATGTTGCAATGTATTGGTATCAGCGTAAAATCGGCCGATATCGGAGATTCTTTTGCTTAATTCTAGACAAATTAATGCACAACGTGCAAAACTTTCAGCTACTTCTATTGCGCAAATTTTCTTATGAAGTTCATGTTAGTAAAGTTGATACTACAGTACATAAAATGGGCACGTTCAACTAACAAAAGGGCGTCGTGATGTCTCAATTATTAGCCAGGACATTCTAAAGTCGTGTTATGGGAAAGAAAATGTGAGGTATCTGTTCAAAATTATGTTTCTAATGTCAAAATGTATTTCAATACTTGATAAATTAGCTATACAAAAAAATGAAGGACACATTCATCAAGATTGTTACGTTGAGTATTGCAGAGTGAAAATGATAGGCGCTGACTACAATGGCTACCACTTTTCAAACAAGCCAGCATTGTCCCCAGGGCGAGCCTCTGAAGTATGAATACAACAAGATTCCTATCGTTATCTTACCTAACGCGATGGAACCACATCCCATGCAAGGAACCCACCTTCATGTTGGATGTATATAACTTCTCATCAGCCCGTGATCCTGACGGATGTTTTAGGAAGTCACATCAGCCCGTGATCCTGACGGATGTTTTAGGAAGTCACATATGATCGTGGTTTAAGACTCCCTCTTTACTTGCAAGCATTTTGACTTAGTCTAGATTACCTCATGAGCTAAGGACATATTCAAGATGGATCTCAAATTATTTCACGAAAAGAGAATCCTAAACTACGGAAACAAGTGACTTCTTGAAAGGTCCTTCTGGACCCTGTTTCTACATGATGGATTGACTTTAGTGCATGGGATGATCAAGCACGTTTGGTTAGGCAGACAGCAGAACACTTGTTTAATTCAAATGTCAGAGGCTTCTTCTAACGAGGTTGTTAGCGTGTTGGACGATTACGAGCATTCTTACACCAATCTTTTATCAGTTTAGGCAGCAATTAAAAAGATGTATAGAGTGACTTCAGCAGGCCGTTGCAGACACAGCACTGGCAATTCTCTCTACCCTCTACGTGATACGCAGCGAAATGACTTGAACAATTAGCCGGGTGAAGAGTCTACTCTCTACGTGATACACGGCGAAATGACTCGAACAATTAGCCGGGTGAAGAGTCTACTCTCTACGTGATACACGGCGAAATGACTCGAACAATTAGCCGGGTGAAGAGTCTACTCTATACGTGATACACGGCGAAATGACTTGAACAATTAGCCGGGTGAAGAGTCTACTCTCTACGTGATATACGGCGAAATGACTTGAACAATTAGCCGGGTGAAGAGTCTACTCTCTACGTGATACACGGCGAAATAACTTGAAACAATTGGCTGCGTGAAGAGAAACCTGTAATGCGGTATCATGGATTTCAGTTCAATATGACTCGTTTCATTTATGTCATCATCCTACTTACACTCCCTCCCACCTGTAATCTATATCAACATCGGGAACATCATTTCTAACCCTCAAAGTAGTCTCCTTCCCATTCCACGACTCTACTCTAGCTATTATATCATTCATGCTTGGAACGTTATGTTAATTGGTCGGTATTATTGTTTGTGCTTGGAACGTTATGTTAATTGGTCGGTATTGTTGTTTGTGCTTGGAACGTTATGTTAATTGGTCGGTATTGTTGTTTGTGCTTGGAACGTTATGTTAATTGGTCGGTATTGTTGTTTGTGCTAGGAACGTTATGTTAATTGGTCGGTATTGTTGTTAGTGCTTGGAACGTTATGTTAATTGGTCGGTATTGTTGTTTGTGCTTGGAACATTATGTTAATTGGTCGGTATTGTTGTTTGTGCTTGGAACGTTATGTTAATTGGTCGGTATTGTTGTTTGTGCTTGGAACGTTATGTTAATTGGTCGGTATTGTGGTTTGTGCTTAAACGTTATGTTAATTGGTCGGTGTTGTTGTTAGTGCTTGGAACGTTATGTTAATTGCTCGGTATTGTTGTTAGTGCTTGGAACGTTATGTTAATTGGTCGGTATTGTTGTTAGTGCTTGGAACGTTATGTTAATTGGTCGGTATTGTTGTTAGTGCTTGGAACGTTATGTTAATTGGTCGGTATTGTTGTTAGTGCTTGGAACGTTATGTTAATTGGTCGGTATTGTTGTTAGTGCTTGGAACGTTATGTTAATTGGTCGGTATTGTTGTTAGTGCTTGGAACGTTATGTTAATTGGTCGGTATTGTTGTTAGTGCTTGGAACGTTATGTTAATTGGTCGGTATTGTTGTTAGTGCTTGGAACGTTATGTTAATTGGTCGGTATTGTTGTTAGTGCTTGGAACGTTATGTTAATTGGTCGGTATTGTTGTTAGTGCTTGGAACGTTATGTTAATTGGTCGGTATTGTTGTTAGTGCTTGGAACGTTATGTTAATTGGTCGGTATTGTTGTTAGTGCTTGGAACGTTATGTTAATTGGTCGGTATTGTCGATTTTTTCCGCCGACTTCCATGTGCAGACTAATGATACACGCAAGCTGTAAAGAATAATATCACCGATATTCATTCTTCTTTTTAATCAATTCTTCATCTACGTTAGACATTGGATATGAAAACACAGCGGTTAATCATTAGGCATGTGCGTGTGCGATTTTGATGAAATATTTAGATGTAGGCATGTAATTAAGATCTATGCACACAGCGAATTATCCATATAGAAACAGGTAATCATTTTGTGAGCTGGAGTTGAGGTTAGGGATGGCTTTAGCTGGAAAGGGAACGTCAGTATATGCCAAAATTTTTGTATCTGTTCGTTTCAAATGCGGACAAAAAAAATACATGAAAATCTGGTATTAATGTGGAAATGAAAACAGGCATTAGACAGGCTATCAAATGCTTGATGCAACTGTGAAACCAGGCATTAGACAAGCCATTAAAGGCTTGATGAGACTCTGAAATACATGCATTAGACAGGTCATTAAATGCTTGATGCAGCTGTGAAACTTACACATAATGGTTCCGGCCAGGCGCGGAATGAGGGGGGGGGGGGCACTGTCAATTTGCCTTGTCAGCTTGAATAGATCCAGGAAGTCTGGAATATATTAATTTTCGATAGGAAGAGGAGGGGGTTCCTGGCAACGCGCCTGTGACAGCCCCGTTGCAACACACGCCACGACAGCTTAGTCGTAGAACATCAAATCGCACTCAGAAGCAGGAACGATTACTCAACCCAAACAACTTATATTAGATTCCAAGCGTTCAAACACTCAAGATTCACCATCTAATGTAGAACCATTAATGATACGTCTTCATTCATCTTCACAACGGTTCCATATCAATGTATTATCCTCGATGACTCTCTGGAGCATAAACAAAAGCAATTATTTTTTATGCAGTAGGGGAGGTGGAGTTGGAAGGATAGAGAAGTGGTATGCAATGCATATCTGGGCTGCAGGGCTTCTAGTTCATTTTCTTCATTGAAAAGCTCAAGTCGTCTTGACGTTCTAATACATATTAGAATTTTGCAGCGGAAGAAAGTTTAGGATTCAAGATGAACAGACAACTGAAATGATTCTTTATTTTCCAATGAAATCAAAATGTCACCCATTTGATGCCTTCATCCAGCAGCGAGATTGAGACACACAAGCCTGACGATACTTGAATTATTATCTGAATACGTACAGGTTATTCCTCCGTGTAAGATTGACCGACCATCAACGAGCTGCCTTCCGACACTGACTGTACCTGCTACTCAGGAAGTGCCATCAGGTTCAGACAGCTTCAAGTTCCAAGGTAGAGGCACTCAGTAGAGTTTATATGGCTGTACTTATCTACCAAAGCAACAATATTAGATGGAACCCTACAACGGCTGCTGGCCATCACACAAAAGAAAGAGGAGCTCCTGGGAACATCATCGCAAAACCGCTACCGAAGCACAGCTTTCATCTCAAACCACGCAATTTTTTACCAATTTCTCTTACAGCTTCTTCTTAAGCAGCGATATAAACCCCAAATGAATTTCAATTGATTATTAAACAGCTTGTCGTTGAATGAAAACCTTTTATTGCGTTTGACACCGTAGGATACATGCCTCGACGATGCTCTTTCCATGCTATAACCTACAACTCGCGTGGTTCTCTAGAGAAAGACAACAACGGAGTTGCCGCGGAATAAACCACTCACGATCTGTGTAGGCAGAAGTGGACCATCACTATTCAGAGAGAGGGTTAATGGGGGTTGCCATAGGCCCAGTCCTGAACACAGTGCTGGCCAAATTGAAGGAAGTGAATAATTAGGTCATTACTTTGGTCGAACTCCAAGAGGTGTCGTTGGGCAAAATACTATGAAGATGTATAGACAGTATCATGTCCCGCTCTGTCTAAGCTTCTGTTTAGCTAGTCTTAGCTAATGGACCGATCTGAAAGAAAGAGGTTAGGCCTGAATGGAGAGACGCAAAATGACTGGTCTACAAGGCGATGCATTCGAGCCTTAGTTCAAACAGCTTCAGTGTTTGCTTAAACCAAGCAGGCCGGCAGCGATGGGAGAGAAGATAACTAGTCTGGGGGGTTTGTTTGCCTCTGCTGATGGTGTTCTACCTGGAACAGGCTTCGACAAATATATTACCATGATAGCAATGTAGGCATAAGCCAACTGTTTGCTGGTAGCAGCGTAGGCATACGCCAACTGTTTGCTGGTAGCAACGTAGGCATACGCCAACTGTTTGCTGGTAGCAACGTAGGCATACGCCAACTGTTTGCTGGTAGCAGCGTAGGCATACGCCAACTGTTTGCTGGTAGCAGCGTAGGCATACGCCAACTGTTTGCTGGTAGCAGCGTAGGCATACGCCAACTGTTTGCTGGTAGCAGCGTAGGCATACGCCAACTGTTTGCTGGTAGCAGCGTAGGCATACGCCAACTGTTTACTGGTATCAGCGTAGGCATACGCCAAATGTTTGCTGGTAGCAGCGTAGGCTATCGGCTTGTTGATAGCAGCGTAGGATAACGGCTTGTTGATAGCAGCGTAGGCGTACGCTAGCGACTTGCTAGTAGTAGCGTGAGCGTACGTACGCCAACGGTTTGCTTGTAGCAGCGTAGGCGTGCGTTAACGGCTTGCTGATAGCAGCGTAGGCATACGCTAACGGCTTACTAGTAAAAGCGCAGGCATACGTACGCCAGCGGTTTGCTTGTAGCAGCGTAGGCGTACGTACGCCAACGGTTTGCTTGTAGCAGCGTAGGCGTACGTACGCCAACGGTTTGCTTGTAGCAGCGTAGGCGTACACTAACGGCTTGCTAGGCTCAGCGCAGCCATAGGCGAGCGGCTTGCTAGTAGCAGTGCAGCCATAAGCAACGGCTTGCTAGAGACAGCGCAACCACACGCAGCGGCTTACTAGTTGCAGCGCAGTCACATGCCAGCAGCTTGTTAGTAGCAGCGCAGCCACACGCCAGCGGCTTGCTAGTGACACGCGCAGCGACACAGCAATGGCTTCATACTGGCCGCGCAGCCACACGAGAGCGGCTTGCTAGTGGCAGGGCAGTCACACGCCAGCGGCTTGCTAGTGACAGGCAGTCAAACGTCAGCGGCTAACTAGTTGCGGCTATCTAGTTGCGGCTAACTAGTTGCGGCTAACTAGTTGCGGCTAACTAGTTGCGGCTAACTAGTTGCGGCTAACTAGTTGCGGCTTACTAGTTGCAGCGCAGTCACACGCCAGCGGCTTACAAGTTGCAGGGCAGTCACACGCCAGCGGCTTGCTAGTGGCACGCGCAGCAACACACCAACGGCTTCATACTGGTCGCGCAGCCTCACGCCAGCGGCTTGCTAGTGGCAGGGCAGTCACACGCCAGCGGCTTGCTAGTGACAGGGCAGTCACACGCCAGCGGCTTGCTAGTCACAAGGCAGTC
>SDVV010043453.1:0-10248 GCA_016164225.1 Gammarus roeselii
CAGCGACACATGGCAGCGACACATGGCAGCGACACATGGCAGCGACACATGGCAGCGACACATGACAGCGACACACGACAGCGACACACGACAGCGACACACGACAGCGACTTATGACAGCGACACACGACTGCGACTTACATGGCAGCGACACATGACAGCGACACATGACAGCGACGCATGGCAGCGACGCATGGCAGCGACACATGGCAGTGACACATGGCAGCGACACATGGCAGCGACACATGGCAGCGACACATGGCAGCGACACATGGCAGCGACACAAGGCAGCGACACAAGGCAGCGACACATGGCAGCGACACAAGGCAGCGACACATGGCAGCGACACAAGGCAGCGACACATGGCAACGACACATGGCAGCGACACAAGGCAGCGACACATGGCAGCGACACATGGCAGCGACACATGGCAGCGACACAAGGCAGCGACACATGGCAGCGACACAAGGCAGTGACACATGGCAGCGACACAAGGCAGCGACACATGGCAGCGACACAAGGCAGCGACACATGGCAGCGACACAAGGCTTCGACACATGGCAGCGCGAACGCGGTGAAAGAATGTAATTCCGTGAATATTTTTGATGAAAGGTCAAAAAATGACCAGGAAGATAACGCCATTTAATTGGTGCAGGATAATGCCAGGAACATGACCACATGTGAGCAGGGTCAAAATAACACGGTGTATGACGCCATTAGGTGCAGGGTAATGGCGGCGTAATGAGTTAGGTCCAAAATGCCATAAACATTACATTATGAGAATGTGGCCAGCCAACGGTGCGTCCATTTCCATCTCTTCCAAGCGTTACTCACTAATAGACACAGTGAGAGCTGCCTAACTCAGGGCATACAAAGTACCGCATCTAACTATAACGATGTCAAGGTAGCCCCGCAGTTGGGAAAAAGACGCAAACTTTTCATTTTGATGGAACTCAAAATTCTGTTCGCGCCATGCAACAGCAACGTGAAGGCAAAAGGGTGACTACGCTCCCTCACATGCATCTAATCAACACCAGTACTCGCATCCATCGTCCTAATATATTCAACCAGTGATGAATAAAGATGGGGGTGGGGTGTTAGAGAACTCAAAGAGAGAGGCAAGGCAAAGCCTTCATCGCCCGGCCTCTTGACCTCCACAAAACGGTTAACTTCGCTAAGAAAAAAAAAAGACAGGAGATGGAAATTTAAACGACACTAGAATGAACTGGAGAGCGACTAACTGTCTGTAACTAGCTGGATACAGCTGCAATGGAGGATACAGCTATGTAATAAGAGAACTGCACAGCTATGAACTAGAGGACCTACAGCTGTGAACAAAAAACTGCAGCAAGACAAGAACTTTGCAGAGTAAACAAGAGGATTGTAAGGCCGTTAACAAAAGGACTAAAACAGTAGTAATCAAGAGTACACTAAAGTTGTAAACAAGAGGACTGCGCCGCTGTAAAGAGAACTGTACAGCTGTAAACAAGAATAATGTACAGCTGTAATGAAATGACAGAACATCAGTAAATAAGAAAACTGTGCAGCTGTGGACAAGATAATTGCACAGATGTAATCAAGAGAACTATACATCTGTAAACAAAATGAGTGCAAAGCTGCAAACTAGGGGACTGCACAGCTGTAAACAAGAATGTCGACTTGTTTACAGCTGTACAAGAAGAATATACAGCTGTAAGCAAGAGCACTGCATAACTGTAAGCAAGAGGACAGAACAGCTGTATGCAAAAGGACTATATAGCTGTGAACAAGAGGACCGCGCAGCTGTGAACAAGAGGACCGCGCAGCTGTGAACAAGAGGACCGCGCAGCTGTGAACAAGAGGACTGCACAGCTGTAAACAAAAGGACTGCACAGCTGTAAACAAAAGGACTGTACAGCTTTAAACAAGACTGTACAGCTGTGAAGAAGAGAACTGTACAGCTGTAAACAAGCGGACTGTACAGCTGTAAACAATAGCTGTGTCAGTCCTTCCACTCAAGCGAAGAGGGACTAGTCGTTTATGAGGTCTCGAGCGCGCCCCGGGGGCCGCCCAAACACATTTTAAAGCTCCCTTAACTGAATATCTTGAGGCATCACCATAAGCAACGAGCAAACTTGTGTAAACTGAGGTCGTAAAAGGGGCTCAGAGGGCCAGTGTCATGAGGAGAGGGAGGGAGGAGAGCGCTCTGAGGGCCAGGGTCACGGAGAGAGGGAGGGGAGGAGGGCGCTCTAAAGGCCAGTGTCACGGGCTAAGAGAGGAGAGGAGGGCGTTCAGAGGGCCAGTGTCATGAGGAGAGGGAGGGAGGAGAGCGCTCTAAGAGCCAGTGTCACGGGGAGAAGGAGGGGAGGAGGGCGCTCTAAAGGCCAGTGTCACGGACTAAGAGAGGAGAGGAGAGGAGGGCGTTCAGAGGGCCAGTGTCACGAGGTGGGGAAGGAGGAGGGCGCTCAGAGGGCCAGTGTCACGAGGTGTGGAAGGAGGAGGGCGCTCAGAGGGTCAGTGTCACGAGGAAGGGAAAGAAGGAAGGCGCTCAAAGAGCCAGTGTCAATGAGAGGGGGAAAGGAGGGCGCTCAGAGGGCCAGTATCAAGGAAAGGGATGGGAGAAGGACCCTCAGAGGGCCAGTGTCATGGTGAAGATGAAGGGAGGAGAGGAGGGCGCTCAGAGGGCCAATCTCACAGGGAGGGGGATTGTGCTCAGAGAGGCAGTGTCACGGGGATAAGAGGAGGCAGAAACGGGAAGGACAAGGTACTCCCTCCCGGCGTGGGGGAAGAGAAAAAGCCCTTTCGACAGTGGCAACACTTGACACTGGTTCATGACACAGCACCAATAGCACTCTGACTCAGACTGACCCCGGCAATACAAATCATCACTAATAACAGTTACACGTCTCATCCTCAGGAATAATACCCTTTCAGCTGCACTCAACAAACTGTTAAATAGCAGAACAACCGAAAAGGTCAATCCAATATCTGTTTTGTCAATCGATAAATAAAAGTCTTACATTAATCCTAATAAAAGAAAGGAATAGAAAAATCTAAAAAAGTGTCCACCAGCAGACCACATTACGTCCATGCAATTTTGAAAAGCAACGCTGCGTAATTGCAGGAGAAGTTAAACGAAGTCACGCTGCAACACGTCAGAGACCAGTTCATTTTTCCCGACATTCAGATATCGCTGGCCATCGCTCCAGGTTGTGACGCGCGGGATGCAGCAGGCGATGCTTTCACTATAGGGGGACACCATGGGCTTAGTCATTCATGACACTGCAGTCACGGGTTTAACTGTAAAGCCTCAGGTGCCATTTTCAGAACGACAATCAAGAAAATGAACAGACGAGGGAACATTCCCGGGAGACCGTAAAATTCGTGATTATACGAACGATTCTGAAGCTGAACAAATTGTGAATAGATGACAGGGGGCGCATGAATTACGAGGCATATCAACGTACAGCGTAGGCGAAACCAACTCAAGATGGCGCACCGTAGTCAGTGTTTATATCCACACGGCTACACTAACTGCAGCCAGATGTACAGTTCCCGGTAAAAAAAACGAAGTCGGCTACTTCTAGCCTAACAGTCAGCTGATAATTAATATATTCCCGACTGTTGACTGAACAGTCAACACTTGCCCCGGACGATCAATAAAACAGGGCTGTTGATTCATGACTGCGACTTGTGCCGGTTATTTCAATTGATGCATTCACCAGATGAGAGAGCAACACATGAAGCCGGGGCGCAAGCGCGCTCATGCGGACAGGGTCGATGCGAGGAGATATTGGATGTGAAAACGCACCTACGCGTGCGGGTGCAAGGACACCGAAAACGTTTGCCGGCATGTTACAATAAGTGCAAGAAGTTAAATAAATCAATGTATTACGATACTAAAGACCATATTGTAGATGCAGTGTTGAGAACAAGACAGTACAGCGTCCCACATAATCAATAGAAAGATAATGCCAATTAACGTGTACACCGATAACTAAATCGCAGAGCAGATCATGGGAAGCCACAAGGGTACTGTGGGCGGCATTAAACCTACAAGGGTGTTGTGGGCGGTATTAAACCTACGAGGGTGTTGTTGGCGCTATTAAAGCCACAAGGGTGTTGTGGGCGGCATTAAAGCCAGAAGGGTACTATAGCGGCATTAAACCTACAAGGGTGTTGTGTGCGGTATTAAAGCCACAAGGGTGTTGTGGGCGGTATTAAAGCCACAAGGGTGTTGTGGGCGGTATTAAAGCCATAAGGGTGTTGTGTACGGTATTAAAGCCACAAGGGTTTTGTGTGCGGCATTAAAACCACAAGGGTGTTGTGTGCGGTATTAAAGCCACAAGGGTGTTGTGTGCGGTATTAAAGCCACAAGGGTGTTGTGTACGGTATTAAAGCCACAAGGGTTTTGTTTGCAGCATCAAAACCACAAGGGTGTTGTGTGCGGTATTAAAGTCACAAGGGTGTTGTGTGCGGTATTAAAGCCACAAGGGTGTTGTGTGCGGTATTAAAGCCCCACAAGGGTTTTGTGTGCGGCATCAAAACCACAAGGGTGTTGTGTGCGGCATCAAAACCACAAGGGTGTTGTGTGTGGTATTAAAGCCACAAGGGTTTTATGTTCGGTATTAAAGCCACAAGGGTGTTGTGTGCGGTATTAAAGCCACAAGGGTGTTATGTTCGGTATTAAAGCCACAAGGGTGTTGTGTGCGGTATTAAAGCCACAAGGGTGTTGTGTGCGGTATTAAAGCCACAAGGGTGTTGTGTGCGGTATTAAAACCAAAAGGTTACTGTGGGCAGTATTAATAATAAATTGAAGACAACTCCCGAGTGCAGAAGGCCACTCTGAACAGACGAGATCATCCCACGTGGAGACGTAATGATCTACGATCACGTTGTATCCTTCATGCATGGCTCGAAACTTAGTAAACCATATCATCCGCGCGCACGCACGTGATATCTTTCACGTTCATTTTGCACGTTCCACGAGCATGTGCCGTCCAACTGTGTGCGGCAAGGGCCCTCCACGTGCTGGCAACTCAGCCTCGCGTAGGGAGCAGCACGAGCTACCCTCTGACCCTCGTGGTCATGCAGGGAGTGTTTGAGCTTTGTTTCCTTTGAAGGCACTTAAAATCGCGGTCGCGGAAGAATGTACAGTTGTCCGGGGTGCCTCCAGACACTTGGACGCGAGATGGGCGAACGGCTGTAAACTTATCGGGACTGAAGACAAGAACACTGTTTTTGTGGAAACTGTACTCAAGAAAGCATTATGGAACGGCTTTATAAGTTATCGTGAATAATTAGAAGTACAATGTTTTTGTTGGAAACTGTAGACTTGAAATCACGGGACGTAGGCTTTGAATTTTTCGCGACAGAGAACATTGTTTTTGTTTGAACTGTACACGAGTCACGAGGCAAGGTCAGACTTTATTTACAATTGAAAGCGCCAAGACATGTGGTGAAGGATATCTAGATAGGCAAAAAAGGATCAGGCAGCAACTATAAATAAATGTGAATCAACCCACACTTTTTATCCCTAGGAATGCATGCAATAAAGCGAGTAAATTACATCCATCGTCGTGAGTTACGACCTTATACTAAACAATCCTTACAGCGACGGATCTTTTATGCAGAAATGAGATAATGCTGATGTATTCGAGAATAGATGGACAAGCACAAGATACTTCTAAGCAAACATACGCCGAAGGTCAGGATTTGTCGAGTACACATATTGAAGGCGATCAATTGAGGCGTAGAGGAAGAGTGTTCCACAGAACAGCTGTGCACGAGAACTGTCACTTTCTAAAGGACCATCCTAATACGTGGATTTAGGCGTGGATTCAGAGCAAATACATATAAACTACTTAGGGAAGGGCTTATTGTATGAAATTGCCACCTCGTCAATGTAAGTTATTAGACAAAAAATGGCAATAGTTGTAGAACGGGAGAAAAAGCAATAACACGGCAAAAATCATCCATTCTTGGTACAGCAGCAGTAAGCAAATGAGTAGGCAGTATACTGAGCAGCCACACTTGCACGTGTCAGCCACACTTGCACGAGAGCCGGAAATCAGTGACGTCCAAGAACTCTGACGTTCCATGCCGAACACATAATCATGGTTACTGCTCATTATTGATCAGTGCACATACGGAGAGAAATAGAAAGATGGAAGGATTAGCTGGGCTCAGTATTGCGTTAAGGGTCGGTTAACGCAGTATGTAGGTGCCGGTTACGGGAAGTTTATACTCAGATTTAGGTCAACTAAGAAGGGTTAGTTTAAGATTTCCCTCTTTGCAGGGGTGACACTATTATCAGTCTATTTAATTGAGTTACCCGCCCCTCATGTTAGATGATGAAATGTGCCACGTTGCGATGTCAATCAATCTCCATTCGGTGCTCTGCGATATCAACGCTGCCTGAACAAAGGTGCAGAACTTGGTAGCGAGGGAGCACAGATCTGTAAGAACATGAGTATCCAGCCAAAAACCCCTACATCTTGAAGCCTCCCTCATTGCGTCACAGGGCTGGATGCCTGTTTACGGTATCTTTCAGCCGTCGGGACACATGGTGTATCTGAGATGTCAACCAAAATTTCAACTCGCTCGTTTTTGGCTATTTGTTAGGAGGTAATTTATGTGATCCTGTAGGATCAGTTTTGCAGGAGAGCGAACTAGCCATACGTGATATCGGGCGCGCAGCCAGTATTCCCAAAGGAGTGTTGGTATTCGAAGGTTTCCAGAGCAAAGAGAATGCGAAATCTTACAAATTATACTACCATATCACGTGATGTCAGGGCGTAGCCAGTGTTTTCTCAAAGTAGTGGTGCACTGGAAAAAAATCCTCATATTCCAAAATGGCGGCCCACTTAGGTATACTGAGCAAATGAACAAGAGTCCTTCGCCTTGTAAAGTAAATTATAATCTCGTTCGGTTAGTCTCATACTGGATACACTTGCGATAAAAGTACAGTACACCAATCTAAGCACTTTTCCCTACAAGCTAAAAGTGCACTTCTGCGCAGTCGTGTTTGAAAACAGCAGCTGCAATTAGAATTTGATACTTCAACATTTGGACAGGGTAGTTTTTTTTCCAGGTATAATGAAAGTTAAGTGGTCTAAATACATAGGACTTGAAAACATATTAGACCACTTCCATATAACCCCTTCCAATGTGGCATGTGTTTCCCTGTCGTGTAATTAGATACAAAACTCTGAGTTGGTTGACACTTTCGTCACCCAAACGCGGTTCATTCTCTTCACTACACGAGTAGCACAATGTAGGAATGAGCTCTGCATATGATGACACACATCTGCTTCAGGATGATACATATTTTATTCTTTAAACATACGACTTGTAAGTGCTGGAATAGTGTGGTCCTTCGTACGTTGTGACTGGAGCGGTACTGCAGCTCCAGGTTCTTATTTACTATTAGTTTACCGAGTTTCCCACAGTGTCAGAAGAACATCGAGACGGCAACATACATGGAACTAGTTACGATCGTACTGGCAATATATTAAACGCAGACATTGTCTATCAGTGCATCAGCATCTTTCGGTGCATCAGCATCTTTCATCAGGAGGAAACAGAGGGAAGGGGAGTTGATATAAAGTTGCGAACAAACTGAACGAGTAGGGAAATCAAATTGAGTAGAAGTATTGTCGCCGGAGCAGCATGCTGCTCTAAGGCAAGCTCATCGCAGGGCAACGGGCCACCAAACTGATAACAGTGTTAATCACAGAATACGAGGAGAAGACGTTCGAAGAAATGGTACAACAAGCGAGACAACTGGAACAAGTATTGGTAGACGTGTAAGATACCATCCCAGAATATGTCAGTGGAAGAGCATGCATGAACGAACATCAGCGACCATTAACGCCATGTTCAAACACAAAAGACTACAGAAGGCTGTACGGGAAAGACGACAAGGCGCCGCAAGTTCATTGGAAATACGTCTGCATCAGTACGGCCCGGTGTCTGGCCGATCATAGCCGGGTGTTTGGCCGACTATCACCCGAAGTTGGCCAACAATAACACACCCTTCATGTTTATCTGTGATGGGCACGAGAGAGCGGGGCAGCTCGTCATGGGCTTAGCGGGGTGAAGGACACGGCGAGTCCTCTCCCTTGGAAGTGGATGGAGAGAAGGAACACGTATAATGCATGGGAGAGACGGATGGGAGATATGACACTGAGGGAGGTGAGAGTGAAGCTTGATGGAGGTGTGCTGTTGATGCTTGATGAAGATGATCGAGAGTGCGGCTGGATGGAGGTGAATGAGAGTGCCGCTTTATAGAAGAGAAGAGTATTGTTGTTATTGGATGAAGATGAGTGGTTTATAGGCTGGATGAAGATGGGTGGTTTATAGGCTGGATGAAGATGAGTGGTTTATAGGCTGGATGAAGATGAGTGGTTTATAGGCTGGATGAAGATGAGAGTAACGCTTGATGGGTGAGAGCGTCGATGGTGCCCGCAGTAGTAACGGATGCCCAACGGACGTGGAATTCATACTAGGCATAAAGAAAAATAAAGGAATGCATTATAGAGCTGTTACGACAAAGGTAGGGTTGGTCCAACAAAGTATTGTGAGCGTTATCAATTAAATAAAGGGTCTGATTTTTGCAAGCAAGCTGTACTTGAAGTATGTGTGCGAGAGTGCGAATTGGCAGTCATCACGAGCCTCCTCCCGCAGCAGAGGTCAACCTCATGGCGGGTGATCCGTGCTAAGACCGCGGAGGGAAGCAGAGACGCTTCCCCCTTTCTGCCCTTCCTCTGACTGCGGTCACGGCTCCCTATACAGGGAGACAGTCCTCCCACACCCCTACCCGATCCCCCGAGGGAGGGCACGTGCAGACCGTGAGAGGAGAGGCTAATGCCTTAAATGTCAAACCGTGTTCCTGGTGAGGCACAGATAGCGTAAATAGCAAGACAAGGGCATTTGTCACAACTTGAGTGTAAAGCGGCTGACTGGTGCAGGCAGCAGGAGGCTGGACTTGGGTGCACGCAGCAGGAGGCTGGACTTGGGTGCACGCAGCAGGAGGCTGGACTTGGGTGCACGCAGCAGGAGGCTGGACTTGGGTGCAGGCAGCAGGAGGCTGGACTTGGGTGCAGGCAGCAGGAGGCTGGACTTGGGTGCAGGCAGCAGGAGGCTAGACTCAAGGGACGAAGAGGGCGGTATACTGTAGTAGGTCTAAGGAACGGTGCGACTGTAAGCGGCTACAATAAATCCGTAAGCTAGGCAAAATAAATGTCCGTTAGTGGCTAAACTATTGTTCAGTGAGCCGCTAAAATAATGGCAAGTAATCCGCTAACATAATGGTCAGAAAACGAATAAATTAACAATGGCCAATTTAAGCGCTAAGATAATCATCAATAACTAACAAAAATATGGTCATTAAGCAGTCTCCCAACGGTCAGTGAGCCGCCGAAGGTCAAGATCACCACGCAAAAGACAGGTCATGAGTACCCATGATGACGTAAACGGTCCTGACGGGGAAGATAAGTGGGTGCTGTGAGGCTAGGATACACGTCAATAAACTGGACATCCCCAGCAACATCGGAACGATGACGTCACGCATTGTTGTCTGTAAATTCCACGTATTGTTAACTGCATTAATTTATGATAATTAGGACGATTGAATGTTCCCACATTCTAGCTATTGTTACACCGAATGTTCAGGCGGTGGGCATGACGACGTGGAGTTGTGTGTGGTGCGGTTATTTAACTGCACAATTAAATGATGAAGTAAATGTTTAAAAAACGAAGCCTTGGCATTCGAAGAATGCGTCACATGACAGCCGCTCCGAAGTGAGCAGAAAAGTGGTCGAGTTCAGAGCACGATTTGACAAAAAAAATGCTATAGAGCCATTGTTCTTTCATTCAAGCCATAACCTGACGAAATTCATTCATTATTCAGGAAGTTATGGCATTTCGAAAAGTGGCTCTCATGAATAACGTGAAGAGCAGACCTGAAATGCGGCTCTCATTAATGGCGTGAAGAGCAGACCTAAAATGCGGCTCTCATGAACAGCGTGAAGAGCAGACCTGAAATGCGGCTCTCATTAATGGCGTGAAGAGCAGACCTGAAGTGCGGCTCTCATTAATGGCGTAAAGAGCAGACCTGAAATGCGGCTCTCATGAATAGCGTGAAGAGCAGACCTGAAATGCGGCTCTCATTAATGGCGTGAAGAGCAGACCTGAAATGCGGCTCTCATTAATGGCGTGAAGAGCAGACCTGAAATGCGGCTCTCATTAATGGCGTGAAGAGCAGAC
>SDVV010043454.1:0-10247 GCA_016164225.1 Gammarus roeselii
CCGAGTTCTAAATGAATCATTGAAACATTTGCAAGCATGGATATATTACGTTTATCACCCCATCGTCTAAGAATATATACCATAACTGTAATTACAACATTGCTGGTTATATCCTATTTATTCGGTCAACAAATAAGCTCATACATATATAAACAAATCACATGCAATGTGACATTCGGTCATAACATGACTGCAAAAGATGAATTGTGGCGAAAAATCGTAAATAAAACAATCGACGAAAATAACAAGAAACTAAATTGAATCTATGCCACGTGTAAATTGACCAACATCGTACCTCGAAGAAATGATATCAAGGTTATTTTCATCATGAACGTGTCTGGAAATCAACAATCATGCAAGAAGAATATGTGTGGATTCTTGACCTTTAATACAGATCGTAAATTATTATGTAATTGCAATTATCAATAAAAAATATCTTATGAATGTATGATTGTTAATATCCCCCAAAAAACATTCAGAGAACACAGCATTGAACATGCAATATGAAAGCAACGAAGTTGCAATATCCCCCTAAGAATTAAAATGCTAATACCCGTTTGTAAATATATAACCCGTTAACATTTATAAGCTATCCGTCTGTCAGACTCACGCACCAAACCAGTTCCGGTATCCTCCGCCCCCGCCCCCCGTTTCTGCGCGAACCCCCGTACGGCCGGTCGAGTCAGGTTGCATGCACCGCGCCCTACCTCGCCCACCCCGAATTAACACCTATCTATAATCCTTTACTAATTTGCGTTTTGCGCCTATATATGCTACTCACAAAGTACAAATTTCCTATGGTGAGTTTTTTGAACAGAAAAGTTGGGCATGATGGAAAAAAAATATGATTTCGTTGATAAAAACCTGAATTGTAATTACATGGCCTACATTCGTGTTCATGGTTGATCGCAAAAGTACTAAATATCTCGTGGTCTTTCATTCGAACATGTGTGGACTTGTTCGTCTATTCCAAACGCGGTTTATCACAATCAAGCAATGTGGCCATTACATTGTTTAAGTAGCAATAATTCCATCGCGATTTTCCAGTTAAGGTTTGATTTCTATCGTTTGACTATTGACTTTGTAAAGCCTTTCTTAACTTTGCTTAAGGTGAGTGCGACGGTGAGTCTTATTCATTTTGAATAAGAAAGAGAATATTTCAAATACATTGGATATAGAAGGGGACCGCGAAAGATTACATGAAACTATGCGTTTGCAATACTTGAATATATGGATGGGCGGTGGCTGTTATTCAACTAACAGTTCAGATGACCCAAAATGGATTTTATCCAGGTGGACATTGATTTTAAACTTAATAAATTTCATTTGCGTAAATTTTCCTCTCATGTGGCAAAACTTCAGAGGTTGGTGATCTAAATATCTCTTGGCTCCTAGCGAGAATATGCAATCATTTCAAAGCAGGTGAACAATGTTCCAGAGATCTCTATAAAGAGGTGAGTGTGACCTCTTTCTGTGACAGCTCCCTGTCAATTGGCGGCACTGTGATATACATCCTGTGGGCGAAGTCTGGAACGGGGAGACTATCAGGAACTGTACTTGCAACTCTACGGAGAAAAATTGTCGTATCAGTTTGAATGAACACCATTGACAGCATTGCTTCACTGAATTGGATTCATCCATACGCTATAGTTTGTCGAAATGCAAGAACGCTCAATTTGGTTTCAAAACTGTTTGAGTATAATTGACGAACAGCCTAGTGTTTCTGGCGACTTTTTCGTACATTGATGGAAAGTCGAATCCCTCTGATCCTATTTGTAGACCGGTTAATAACGAGCAACTTTGAATGAGGAGCTATTTTTGTGGTGTTTTCTTCCTCACTGATCAATAAGGTCGGTGATATTCCTAATACAGTTCCCGTCCCATTTTCGTTCCTCATAATGAATTACCCGGGTCAATGGCAAGTACAACTGCAAGGCGAAAAACTAAAAGTACAGGTTTTGGATATTATTGTTAATGCAGTAGAGCCAATAATTTCCACTGTCCTATTACCAAGTTTTACAGACCATTACAAATAACTATCTACATAATTGTAGTAGTAGTTGCTTCCATTTTCCACCGAAGTCCCAACGCAAAGTTAATGCTGACTCCCCCGTAGGGCGGTTAAAGAGTGACGAAGTAGGTGCAGCGTAGATTAGGAGTAGGTTCAACTTGGTTTCGGAGTAGTCTCAACGTAGACTCAGTAGGTTTAACACAGTTACAGAGTAGGTCTAACAAAGTAATATGAATTATATTTGACATGGGTACGAAGTGAATATGACTCGGCTACATAGACAATTTGACAAATACTAATTAAATTTAACGTATTTACAGAGTAAATCTAACCCGGGTACAGAGTAGTCCTACAGCAAATACAAATAATACTAAATTCGGATGCGAAGCGAGTTTAGTATAACATATATGTAGAGCAGGTTCATTGCAGACGCAGTAGGTTTTTCGTAAAGGAGTGGTAGCAGCTCCCTCCGTTTTCCGCCGGAGTTCCAACGTGTAGTCACTGAGGGCTCCCCGTCGTGGCAAGACGATCTGTTGATTCTGCACAGCTTCGTGCACGAAGTTAAAGGAATATATTTAATTAGTACGCCGGGAGGACAGTGAGTTCGGGATCAGAGATGATTCGTACCTTGCTACCCCTACTCTAACTCATAGAGGCCCGTGTGTTTTCCGAAAACGATCAGTTTTTTCCGGTGTTCCGTTTCTGTGAGCAGACGTTGCAGGCTGCTCGGGGGGCTCAAGGAGGCTCGTCGGGCTACTGCGAGTGCATCACAATCTACTAGTAAGTGTTTCACGCTGATTGCCACTTGGTGGCAACAGTGGCATGGGGGTGCGTCCGGTCTCATGTCTACGTCCATTAGGTGATTGTGAGTTATCCATGTGTGTCCCGTGCATAGACGATTGATGAACACTTAGTCTCTCTTATTAGAAAACCTGGTGTCCCATTCTCCCACGGATGGTTTAACTGCAATCATTTTTTGTCCACTTTGTTGCCAAGAGTCGTTCCATCGTGATTTTTTGTGCGAATTGATGACCGGGAACCAGTCTCGGTGATGTATAAAGATGAATTGTTCTTGCTGGAGAGAATCTGAGCGTTCTTTTCCTCTTATTTCCGCGTGGCCATGGATCCAGCAAAAATCGACCGCCTGACTCACCTCGGACGTTGTGAACAGGTCGTGTTGCATTTTTCTAAGGGCATGGTGATTAAAGTGCAGAGTTTTCAGCTGGGTGAGAACACTCAGATTATCTGAAAATATAAGACTTTTGGGGTGACTGTCGCTTTTTGTAATGGGCATGACCAGTTCGAGTGCGTGTAGCTCTGCAGAGAATATAGAGGCCTCGTGGAGTAGGGTGGCCGAACGCGAAGTCCCTTCGCCTATGACGGCGGCTCTCAATCCGTCCGGCGTTTGCGAGGAGTCAGTGTATATATCTCGGTGCTCAGAGTACTGTTCATCGAGTAGTCGTGAGACGTCTCGGTGGTACGTGTTTTTGGGGTACGTCTGAAGATCTAGGTTGACAAGTGGTGAACTGATCATCGACGTTGGTGTGTTGATTTGAAGAATTCGATAGGTGAATTAAGGCTTGATTGCTCTGCGTCTGATATTTAGCGAGGTCAGTAAGTTATCCACGCGTAGAGAAAAGAGTACGCATATGTTCTTCTTCTTTGCCGCAAAGAGGCGTTTATCAAGAATGTTGGTGACGTCACCGAGTGCTGGGCTATTGATGTAGCTTCAAGTCTTGAAATAGTACTGTAGTGAGAGTTTGTCTCTCCGGAGCGGAAGAGGAAGCTCGTTAGCAAACAAGTTCAAAGATTCGATGGGTGTGGAACGAGAACGCGCCGGTTGTGATACGCAGGGCGTTATTTTCTACGATGGAGCGAGGTTCTAGGGTGGTTTTGGCTGCTGAACCGTAAACAATTGCTCCATAGTCAATGCGCGAGCGTATTAATGTTCTGAATAACGTCGTGCCGGTGTCCATTTCAGCTTCGAATTTCGAGGATGTTACAGAGAGGATAAGTCCGGTTGCTTTTTTTGCAACGGGTCTCCAGGGCTGCAATATGAGGTCGCCATGTGAGTTTAGGGTCCTACACAAGACCTAGGAATTTTATTGATTCCTCGTATACTAGCGGAGTGTTGTTAAGCTTTAAGGCTGGTTTTAGATTTAGGCCGAGCACGAGAGTAAAGTGCATGCTTTTCGTTCTGGGGGGGCGAGAATCTGAATCCGTTTAAGGAGGCCCAGTTTCCGACGAGGCTTAGACATTTCTGGAGTTCCTGTTGAATTGTTGAGAGGCTAGGGATGCCTGTAGCTTATTTGTAAGCCGTCCACGTATAGTGATGAGAGCAATCTTCCGTCGCGCGGGGGAATGTCAGCTATCAGGTCAATTTTGAGTATAAAAAGAAACACTGAGGACGCTTCCTAGGGGGACGTCTATTTCTTGCGGATAGGATGGTAACAGGGTGTCACCGACCTTGTCCCGGAAGGTGCGTTTTTGCAGGAATTGGTAGATATAACGTGGTAAATGGCCTCTTAGCCCTTTGCGGTGGAGATCCTTCATGATGCCATATTTCCAAGTAGTATCGTATGCTTTTTCCACGTCGAAAAAAAAGGAAACTACGTGTTCTCGTCGAACCAATGCCGGTCTAATGTTAGATTCCAGTCTTACCAGGTGGTCCGTCGTAGAGTGGCGCTTGCAGCTGCCACACGAGATGCTGTTCAGGCCTGCATGCATATCTAGGTAGTCGACATGGCACGTATTAATCATTCTTCCATGGTCTTTCTGAGAACTCTGGTAAGAGCGATGGGACTGCAGTTAGGTTTGTTGCCGTGGAATTTCCCGGGTTTGGGTATTGGGATAATTGTAGATTCCCGCGATTGATCGGGAAAAAACAAGTTAGAGTACAGAGTGTTGAACACTTTTGATAAGTGCTCACGGGCGCTATCTGGGAGATTTGATCATGTTGATGTTCACCTGGTCTTGCCCAGGTGAAGTTTCACGTGTATGGCCTAGAGCGCTCTGCAGTTCGTGGAGAAAGTAAGGTTTGTTGTAAGCCTCTTAGTTTCTAGAAGTAGAGTCAAGATGTTCGCTTTCTCAAAAGTTCTTCTCCTTTTGGAAAGCAGCCGTGTAGTTTGTCGATTGCGAAATCTGGCTAAACGTCTGAGCTAGTTTATTTGCGATTTCCGCGTGTGAAGAATAAGTCCTGCCTCCGTCAGAAAGGATGCTAATAGGTCGCTCGAGTTTTCCCTGAATTTGTCGATTTTTTTCCCAAACCTGGGAGAGGGGGGTGTTTCGATTAGTAGTATTGATGTTCAGCAAATGCCCTTTTCCACGCTACTCGGTTCCTATGGGACCGTGCGCGTCGGTAGGCATGTTATATCTTTTCACGCTTATCTCTTGCTTCTTGCACTTCTTGCCTTGGCTGCGATTTGAAACTTTTCGTGTAGTTGGGCGACGATTCCGTGTTCCGACATTTTTGCGGGGAAGTTGTCCATATCACTCCACGCGATGTGTGCCGAGTATTCCACCCTGCTGGCTTTCTGTCAGTTGAATCGAAGTTCTTGTGGGACAGGGTTTCTCGGTTGATTGGTAAGAAGCGATATGATGATCGGGTTATGGTCGCTGTTGTGTGTTGAAGGCAAAACTCTCCAAACGAGTAGAGATGGTCTCCTGGAAGCCATATGAATAAATCGATGGCTGTTTCACTTCTGGGGGGATTTGTGTGGGTTGTCCGTCGTTGAGAAGGACAAGGTTGTGAGTGTTCGTGGTGTTAGCCATTATCACTCCCCTGGGGTCTGTTCTCATGCATCCCATGTTTCATGGTAGCTGTTGAAGTCTCCAAGAAGGAGCACTGGTGAGGGCAGTTGGTTTAGCAGTTCGGTCAATAGTGCTTCCGTGTGGTTATGGATTCTTGATGAGTAGATGTATACCACTGTTATTGGCCTTGAGACTCATATCCTTACGGCGATAGCTTGGAGTTTTGTCCTCTGGGGAAGGCGGAGGTGAGGTACACTTTGGTGGATCATAAGTGCCACTCAGCCGTGAGCAGTCACGTTAGTGTGGCCTTCGCGGCAGTGTATGATATATTGGGGGCTTCTCAGGGTGGCGTTCTCTCGGAGTTTGGTCTCCTGGAGGATAATCACAAAAGGTTTATGGCAATTCCACTGGAGTATTTTGGTGTTTATTTTGAAGTCTGTTCGCACTCTGACCTTGATGATCTTGAGTGGTCGCAGGAATTGCTGGAACTTTTGTGGTGCGCGCGTTTTTGAGTTTGCCGTGGGGTTTTGGGTTTCAAGTGTTCACGGGAGTGTCTGCCATCAGTGGAAGGTAAACTGCTGTGGTTACTGCTGTCGCAGCTGCGAGTGCTCTTGTGTGAAGACGAGGGTGTGTGCTCTTTGTGTTTGCTTTGTGAGAGAGTGCGCTCTTCTTCTGTGGTAGCCATTTTCATTTGTGTGAATGGTTGTGTGGAGTGAGAGGTATTTGGGCTAGGTAATATGTCTGGTTGTGCGGAGGTCTCGCGCATGAGCTCTTCTAGAAATGAGCTGTCAGCCAGGCTGTGATCGTTCTTGCCGATGATGTGTTCGAAAGTTGGGTTTGTTAAAATGGGATCTTGTCCCTCGCAGTGGTTTTCCACGAAGGTAGCCACATTTGAGACAGGTGGAGGTAGTTCTTGGTTATGGTCCTGGCGGGCCGTTTTTCGAGTGTTGTTACTGATCTTTTTGCTCAGTGGCGCCTGGATATCGGAAGTTCCCTCATCTCTTCGCCTTTTCGTTTTTATAGTAGTGAACCTTTCTGTGTGGTCGACTGCAGGGGATGCATCCATCTCGTAGTCCTCCTCGTCTTTGCATAAATCTTTTCTAGAACTGTGCGTCTCTGGTGCGGGACCGGTCGCTGGGCTGAGTGAGGAAACACTGCAGCCCGGTGGGAAAGCTGGGGTCTTGTTACGATGTCGTTCTGATGATGTGTGGATGTCATCGGGGGAGCTTAGTTGGCTTGTCGATTTGGCTGCATTGGCATAATTGAGAGGGTTTAAGTTATCGTCTTTCACGAATTGGATAGCTTGTTTCCGTGTAACTCTGCTTTCATTTTTTGTGATTGTTATTTCTTTTTGGTCCATGTGTACTGGGCAGTCGCGGTCGCCTGCCTCATGGAAGCATGAGCAATGGTAGCATTTAGGGTGGCGGACTGTGCAATCTCTTCTATCGTGCTCGCCAGCTCATTTCTTGCAACGTTGGGGTGTATGTAGCTCGCAGTATGCTATGACGTGGCCGTATTCAAGACATTTTTTGCACATTTATGGCCATGTTGCCACTGGGTAGGTTTTGGTTCTTCTTTGTTCATCCGGGATAACTATGAATTCCGGTGCGTCGTTTCCCGGGAAAGTAATTTGGTATGCAGTAGTACTTGCGTTACGTGATTTTATCCATGTTGCTTGACGGACTTCGGTAACTCCGTAATCTTCAGCTAGACCTCCGGCGAAAGCACTGAGGTATGTTGTAGGCGTGTAACGGGAGGTATATATAATCCGTTTGGTATCGTTGACGGACGGGTGTATTTCAACTGTAACTTTGAGTTTGTTTATGTGGGTAATCTTTTGTATAGCGTTACTTTGTTTACGTTCTGTGACGTAGGCTAGATTTTTTTCCCGGTCTTTGTATTTCCTTCGGGTTTTTCTCCTAGTTGTTTGGTAAGTGACTTCATCATCAAAAATGGATTAGCTGAAAAGGCAACTTTTTTTGCACCACTTTCGTTGAACGTTATGATGAAGTGGGTGGGAAATGGTGTCGATCTTCTTTCCCGGGTAGGAGGGTCATTTTGGGTAGGAAGCATCGAGACTACAGCCTCTCGTTGCCCGACCCCGTGATCTATCTGGTATTGGAGGATTGCTCTCTCCTTCTCCTTCTATGGGTAGTCTCTGTGTCCGGTGGGGTGTCCGTTTACTTTGTTATAAAAACAGGGCTGTTCTTCGGACTGGCATGACTGGGGATCTCCCTGTTTGTCGTGCTCGTCCTTGGAGCAGAATGAGCCTCTCTGCTTACCATTACAGTCTCTCTCCTAGGTGTGATCTTCGGTGCGACCTTTATTTCGACAACGCAGTCTTCGTATTAAACGAGTCCAGTGAAGTACTCCTCCTCGATTTCCTCCTTCGGGATATCTTCAACGTAGATTAAACCTGAACTTGTAGAGGAAGTCGGGGGTAGCACTATTTTGCATGGCGTTCCACAGAATCTGTTTTTGGAGAGAATCGTGTCACTTTGAAGTTTTATGTCTATACCGATGGCAAAGCATTCGTCGAGCTGCTGGTGATGCTCAGGACTGGGCGGCCAGTGAATGAGCCAAGCTCTTTTTGCAGAGTGTATGGACAAATATCCGGTCTGTCGTTGGCGTCGAACGTGATCTTCAGGTTTCTGGAATAGTAGGACTCTTGTTGTACAAGTTGTGTTCATTGAATTGCTTCCTCCTTGCAGCCCTTGGAGCTCGGTTGAGGTTTTTGTGGGTTGAAGTGTTGTCGAAGTTGTCGTCAGACGTAGAGGTGGAGGTACTTGTGTAAGTTGCGGGTTCTTTAATTGGTTTGTTATTTACTAGTTCGTTGATATGGAGGTAAATGGTCTTGACATAACCCTCGTGTCTCGTTAGACGGTTGTCAATTGTGCTAAGTTCACCGGTGAAAACTTCTGCTTTCTGTTCAGAGAGACCGGTCGCTTGACTTAGCAGATTCAATATTTCCTGGACGTTCTTGGTCCACTCGTCGATGCGGCCGTCCTTCCGGGCGTCTTCCACCTAGGTGGTGCTGGTGATTTTGGCGAGGCCGATGTTCTTGACCGTTGGAATCTTGGTCTTCGGTGCTCTGGAGGGGATGCTGGTCCATCCTAAATGGAGTTTCTTTCTACTTCCCATCGGCCCCCTGGTTCGCGCCAGGGGCCAAGGGGCTCACTCATGCTGGCCTATTAGCTGGCTATAGTGACTCTACAGTTAACGTTACACGACCACCAATATAAAATCAAAGCAAACGTGCGGTTTCAGGTCCCAGCACAAACTAGGGACCAACCTGTACTTTATCGGGGGTTCTCAGTTAGTATTCGGTACGGGAACAATTTCGTTTTCCAATATAATATAGGTTGGTCCCTAGCTGCGCAGGGACCTTACCCTGAACCTTTGTTTATCTCAAAGTATTTCGTGTAACGTTGAAGTAAACTCGTTATGTCTGATCAACAGGCCACTTGAGTTTAGTAGTTGTAGTAGTAGAAGTAGACATTTGATTTTGTTTTCCACCGGAGTCCCAACGCGAAGTTAATGCAGACTCCCCCGTAGGGCAATTGAGGAGTGGCAGAGTAGGTGCAGCGTAGATTACGAATTGGTTCAACGTAAATTCAGAGTAGTTTCAAGGTAGATTCAGAGTAGTTTCAAGGTAGATTCAGAGTAGGTTCAACGTAGATTCACAGTAGGTTCAACATAGATTGAGAGTAGGTTCAACATAGATTGAGAGTAGGTTCAACGTAGATACCGAATAGGTAGTAGTCGATACCGAATAGGTTTAACGTAGATAATGAGTAAGTTTAACGTAGATTCAGAGTAGGTTTAACGTGAATTCAGAGTAGGTTTAACGTAAATTCCGAGTAGGTTCAACGTAGATTCAGAGTAGGTTTACCGTAGATTCAGAATAGGTTTAAAGTAGATTCAGATTTGATTTGATTTTGGCCTCATTTCCACCAGAGCCTCAATGTGAGTCATAATATGCTCGCCCGTAGGGCTCAATGATCATAGATTCAAGAAGGCTCGCACACCACTCTGTGCAAGAAAAATGACGTTTTCAAAATTAAATTATTGAAAAATTTAGTCGTGTCAGACGCACGCTGGTGCGCACATGAATAATGTTTAGACGGAACGAACCTCTGCTTCCAATCATTTAGAACTTCATGAGTAATATGTATGCGCGCTAGTGCGTATAGGTAGCATCGTCGAGATTAGTACAAGGTTTACGGCTACACGGATAAAGTAAGCTCCGACAGCAACACAATATAAGTTTCACAGCTGCGCGGCCTAGTTAAATTACAGTAGTTTTCATTTTTTCAGCTGAGGTGAAAACTCAGAGGAAACGAATTCCCGCCTCCAATCAGTTAGCACTTCAAGAGTAATATGTACGCACGCTAGTGAGCACAGGTTGCATCGTCGAGACCGGTACGAGGTTCACGGCTACACGGACAGAGTCTGCTCCGACAGCAACGCATCACAGTACATTTTA
>SDVV010043455.1:0-10247 GCA_016164225.1 Gammarus roeselii
AGGCGCCCCAATTTTGCGCGAGCAGACTTCCGGGGGATGGGAGAACAAGAAAGTGCGCCTGATTTAATCGAACAACTCAGAGAAGGTACGGTGGACGATTGCTACCACATCCTCAATGGGAGTGTTCGGGAGGCCAGCGACCGATGTATACTCTTGAGGACAATTGATCCAGTTCAAAGGATCAGGCAACTTGGTGGAATGTCGAAGTTGCAAGAGCCTTAAATCGTCCAAATCGACTAAATACGCGACGAATGAGGGACAACACCGCAGAGGCGACAGAACTGCATCGCCTGGCGTGTAGGGCAACCACGAGACGAGTTTAATCCTTTAAGCGCACGACAGAGCAAAACATTGCGGATGACGCCAAAAAGAACCCTAAGGATTTCTATCGCTACGTCAACGAGCGTAGAATTGCCAGAGACTCAGTTGGCCCGCTAATGGATGAAGATGGTGTCCTCATAAAGTTACCTGAGGATATAGCCAGTGTCCTGAATAGCTTCTTCTCCTCAGTGTTCACAGTTGAGGGCCCCGGTTACGAACGAGATACTGTTTACGCTGGGAAGCCCGCCTCAACGACATTATGTTCATGAGAGAGGAAGTTGTCAAACAACTTGAGGGACTGAACATTTACAAATTGATAGGTCCTGATGGACACCACACAAGAGTTCATAACGAAACTCGAGGACAATTAACGGATTTCCTGACCCACATCTTCAACTTATCGATGACGAGTGGCGAGGTCCACGAAGACTGGAGAGTAGCTAGTATCACGGCAATCTTCAAAAATGGTGACCGACAATCGCCCAACAACTATCGACCGATTAGCTTGACGTCGATCGTGTAAAACCAACGGGCGAATTATACGAAATCCTCTCGTCGATCATCTGGAAGACAACGGACTCATTCATGACACTCAACACGGCTTCCGCCGCAAGTGGAGCTGTCTGACGAATCTGCTAGACTTTTTCAATGAGGTGATCAACGTGTACGACCGCTGCAGGGTAGTGAATGTCATCTACCTAGACTTCCAAAAAGCCTTCGACAAGGTGCCGAAGTCTCTGAGCTCGGCATCGTTGGCAACATACTCCACTGGCTGCGAGCCTGGCTAACAGGACGCAAGCAAAGAATTAGCATCGGCCAGGCTTTGCCCGAGTGGACCCCTGTTACCTCAGGGGTGCCCCAGGGCAGTGTCCTGGGTCATATCCTCTTTCTCATCTATGTACACGACATGGATGTGGGCTTCTGTTCAAGGTATTGAAATTTGCCGACGACACGAAGCTGTGCCATGCAGCATGGAGGAAGAGAAACAGAGATGAGATTCAACAAGATCTCGAAAAACTCGTCCAGGGGTCGGAAGCGTGGCAGATGCCCTTCAATGTTGCAAAATGTACAGTTATGCACATGGGGTGTCGCAATGCTACCTTCAACCCCACGATGGCAGGAAGCGATCTTGCAACCAGCAGAGAGACTTGGGTGCCCTTACCTCGAAAGAATTGAAATGGGACGGGGAGGTCTGCAAAACGAAGGAAATAGTACTGCCGTTGTACACTTCCCTCGTCCGTCCCCACCTAGAGCATGCAGTCCAATTCTGGTCTCCACACATGAAAGGGGATCTAGCCAAACTGGAACGAATCTAGCATCGTGCAACTAAGCTCATCCTACAGCTACGCCACCACAGCTACAAGGATAGGCTCAAAGAGCTTGGCCTCATCACCCTCTAGCAACGAAGGCTGAGGGGCCAGCTCATTGAAACCTGCAAATACTTGAAATGAGCCCTGTCGGCTTCTTCGACAGGATCCACAACATTTGTACCTGAAACAACGGAGCGAAACTAGTGGGAAAACATTTCGCTACGACTGTAGCGCAACATTTTTTCTCGATCGTAATCTCGCGGATTTGGAACAACTTACCAGCTCCGGTAGTTGGCTCTGAATCCGTGAATGCGTTCAAAAACGCGCTTGACAAGCACTGGGCTACGTGAATTGTTTAATGTGAGAACGACACCACTTTCAAATGAGCTGTCGAAACTACAAATATAGGGATATCGGAAAGAAGCATGACACGGCTCTCTTCACAGTTCAAACTATTATTGATAATTTCATTATTGGTAACAATAATCGCACAGTCGCTGGTAATGATAATTGTTAATTATTACTCATAAATTCATTATAAGTAACAATGTGATGATTATTATTGCTAACCAACTCGACTCAAGCGTACGAGGCCATCTGCTTCCTAACTGGGCAAGCAGATGCAGGGACTATGGTATCCTGAGAATCGAAACCGCTTAAGCGGAAAGCCTGCTCAACTTGATGCGGAGGTAAAGATTCAGAGGGATACTGGATATTTTATTTATTTATTTTGTATTCTTCTTATGCGGCACGATTAACACTTACTGTCTACTAGACGAATCTGTCGTTGACTCAGCGACCACCAGGTGAGTCGCAACGGCAGCATTCACCGCCACATCGTTTGATATATCAATATCTAACCCGCACCAAGAGAAGAGCTTCTGCTCAACGCGACGGTACAACGTAAATTCGACGTATATCACCCGTTTTTGAGGCAATGAGTCCGCAAGGTCCTATGGAGGGACTTTGCATACACGATGGTATTTCTCTTCGTTTCATTTTCAGTCCTCCCTGTAAGGAGAGAGGAAGTGCGGGTTAAGTCTGCCGGCGACTCAGAGGCATGTCAGTGATCCGCAACGGCAGCCCTCCCCCCACACTCCATGATATGTGGAAATCAAACCCGCACCAAGAGAGAGAGAGCAATTGCTCAACTTCTATGGTACGGCGTAGATTCGACGTATACTGTATCATCCATTGTTGAGTCAGTAAATATCTTCCTATGAAGGGACCTTATCGACACAAATCACGAGCCACACTGGGTGGGTGAAAGTTTGCCGGCGACTCAGCGGCGTTTGCCGATGAGCTGCAACGGCAAGATTCGTCAAAACACCCCATGATATACGAAAATCGAGCCCGCACCATGAGGTGAACTTTTGCTGAACAATTCGACTATATGAACCATTGTTGAGACAGTGAGTATCTTCCCATTGAAGGACACTGTCGATACGATGGTACTCTCCTTTCTTCTCTTCTTCACTCCGTGTCAGGAGAGATAAAGAAAAAAAAGTAAGGTGATTGATATTAAGTAATACTAGACAACATATAACAGCAGCGCCGGTTACCCAGTGAAACAATCCCTTGGAGATGCCCCTCTGGCATCTCACCTTGAAATATATTGGAGATGCTCCTCTGGCATCTCAGCTTGAAATATTTTGCAGATGCCCCTCAGGCATCTCACCTTGAAATATCTAGGAGATGCCCCTCTGGCATCTCACCTTGAAATATTTTGGAGATACACCTCTTGCATCTCACTTTGGAATATCTAGGGGATGCCCCTCTGGCATCTCACCTTGAAATATCTTGGAGATGCCCTTGTGGCATCTCACCTTGAAATCTATACCTTGTACAATGTGGATGACTAACCGTCTTCTCTCCTGTAGCACTGATTCGGGCGAGACCTAGTGCAGCAGGGAGCAGAGAGACATAACTGTTAATCTCTCCCAAAGATGAAAATAAATATCACCTTGAAATATCTTAGAGATGCCCCTCTGACATCTCACTTTGGAATATCTTAGAGAGGCCCCTCTGGTACTTCACCTTGAAATATCTTGGAGATGCTCCTCAGGCATCTCACCTTGAAATATCTTGGAGATTCCACTCCGGCATCTCGCCTTGGAATCTATCCCCTTGTACAACGTGGATAACTCACCGTTTTCTCTTCTGTTCCACAGATTCGGGTGGGGCCTGGTACGACAGGGAGCGGAGCAACGTATAAAAACTAACCTGCTTTCCACAGATGCTCAATAAAATGTCAAAATTTAAATAACGATTTTTGCTCTTTTTCGGATTAACATCTGTGCTAGATGCTTGTCAAAATGTAAAAATATTTGATTCTCTCTTGACTATTGTCTAACTTCAAAATGTGAATACTAATCTCTTGCATTTTTTGTCTAAATTCTGCGATAACTATTCGTGAAATTTAAAAATATATGTCTCATTTGACTAAACTCATTAGTTGCCACGAGCAAGTTTTTTAAGGGATGTCCTTCTGTCATCTCACATGAAATTTGAAATGCCCTTATTTGACCAATCACATGTGTTCAGAGACTTACTCTCCTGAACAATAGGGTGAACCACTCTCAGGAAACTGAGCGTGGAGCTCTCCTACACTTGGACTTATCAAAATTTCACGAAAATTTCGAAAATTCCGATCAAGACTCTAGATCAGTCAAGAGCAGGTCTATCCTTAGGAGAGGTGACTCCGACGTCTCATCTTGAAGTGCCAAAATGCCAAAATTTACAAATAATTGTTTCCTCTGACTACACTCGTCAATTGCCACAAGCAACTCCTTTCTATGAGATGTCCTTCTGACATCTCGCATTAAACTTGAAATGCTCTTGTAGAACCAATCACGTGTGTACTAAGACTTATTCTACTAAGCACTAGGGAAAACCACACTCAGGTGACTGTGAGTGGAGCTCCCCTACATTTGCGCTTATCAAAAATTCACAACACATTTTGAAATTCCGACCTAGACTCTGGATCAACCAAGAGCAGGTCTATTCCTAGGAGAAGTCATCTGACGTCTCACCTTGAAGTGCGACAGCCTTCAATGAAGTACTTGCGTACATCACCTTTTTCACCAATCTCCCTTCATCCATCCTCTACATGTGCCCAAACCATCTTAGAACACGCAAAACCACTCTGTCCTCCATCATCTTCACCATCCTTTTCTGATTCCAACCACATCGTTGGTGATCCGGTCTCCCAGCGTTACTCCAGCCATGCTACTCAAACATTTCATCTCGAAAACATTCAACATTATTCTCTCCTCTGCTCTCACCCCCCAAGCCTCAGCTCCGTAGAGCACAGTTGGAACAACAACACCCTCATCCAGACCTCTCTTTGCTTCCATCTCCAACGTCCTACAGCTCATTACACTCTTCTTTAGTGCACCCAAAACTTTACACCCCTCCTTCACTCTCGCCTTCACTTCAGTTTCCACTAGTTCAGTTATCTCCACATGGGAGCCCAGATACTTAAAACACTGAACTTCCTCCAAGAGCTCTCCATCTAGGGTGACACTAATTTTGCTCGCATCGACAGTCCTCGAGCATTTCATTACTCTCCTCTTACCCACGTTAACTCGATGCTCCCTCCTCTCACACACTCTACCAAACTCAGACACTAGCCTGCACAGCTTCTCCTCTGAATCCGCAACCATGGCCATATCATCAGCAAATAGCAACTGGCTCAACTGCCAACTCCGCCCATTCGCCTCCTACAGCTCCAAGTCATGACCCAGCACACTCGCGTTCACCTCCCTGACTACTCCATCCATATAGAGGTTGAACAGCAAGGGAGACAAGTAGTAAAAAGTGTGACAAGAATCGCTTTCTAGAGTCACTTTTGGTGGGCGGGGGGTAGGGCGCGATGCATGTAACCTTGACTCAAAAAGGGCGTACGGGGGTTTGCGCAGAAACGGGGGGGTGGGGGACGTAGGGTAGGACAAGGGTCAGTGAGCGGAAAGCTTATACATGTTAACGGGTTATATATTTAGTAAGGGTATTAGCAATTTCAATGCTTGGGGGGTGTTGCAACTTCATTTGCATGTCATATAGGATTTTCAATGCTGTGTCCTCTGAATGTTTTTTGGGGTATTGATGAACATACATTTTATAAGATAATTTTTATTGATAATAACTTATATGTAGTATTATATAATAAAAAGACTCACTTTCCGGACACCTTCATGATGAATTTTCAACCTAGATATCATTTTCTACGTTGCTCGCTGTTGATCAATTTTACGCGTAGCATAGATTCAATCTGTTTATTGCTATTTTTATCCGATTGTATTACTCAGTACCCTTGCGCTAAGCTTTACTTACTCCTGCAGTAACCCCTTCATTCGTATTTCTTTGTGAGCTAACTGATGAAGGAAAATACATACAATATTTACAGGATGACTGAATCATTCCTAGAGAAGAATCACTTAAGAGTATAATTGATTCATTTCGGAGGTTGTTTGGTGGATTTGTAGCGGTGGGGGGGTTGGGATATTTTTGTATGTTCTGTTCATTTATCACTATATATTCTTTTATGAGATTAGTGTGGTAGGCATGTCATATAACTCAATTTGCAGCCTTAGTGCGCAAACAGCCCTGTTTGTACCAGCCTGATGGTTGGATTGGAGGCAAGGTTCTGTGTTTCCAATCTATTTATTTCATATGTATATAATAGCTTTAGAAATAGTAAGGATTATTTGTCAGGTTGTTTGCGGGTTAATGTATATTTTTTTCTTGGGATGCTGTATCTTCGTTTCGAGAATCTTTTTACCCCATATTGTATTATCCAGTTTTGAAACATTTATAACAGTGTTCCATTGACTCGGTGTTCCAATAGCAAAAATAATTGAACGATATGGATTTACTGTAAGTTAAAATATTATGTTATGTATGCTTAGTAATGATCGATTGATTTATATTGAATTTGTATTGTTTCGGAATCCCGATCAGTTAACTCATACAGTTTTAGACATTTTAGGGTATTTCAGGTTTGCATCTTCCACATTATTTCAGGCATGATTGCTCCGTTATTGCATCATTTTGGTATTTTTATATGTATATATGACATTCTGTTACGATTAAGTCGTTGTTACTTTAGTTGAAGAGGTTTTAATTTATCCGTTTTGGACAGAAGTTGAGGATAATTTCATTAGATTTTTGTATGTACTATACCGTATTTACTATAGGATTCTGTTGTGTCGCTCGTATGTCTTGGTATCTTATTCACATTTCTTGTTTGGTTGGTTTAATGCTAGTTCATTCTCGTTCATCACGGTTTTAAAGTATGTTTTGGGTATGATAGAGAATTAATCTTCTTGCTTTGTTATAACTCGTGAATTTAGTATAGTTCTTTCTGTTTTGTATATTCTCTGTTGAATTTCCATCTTCAATGCAATCTGGTGGTTATTTATACAATTTAGGATATATTACGTTTAAATCTACAATATAGAACATTATTTCAGGTCTAATTAGTTATGTGTTGCTTATTTTTTTTCTTAGTGTTTTATATATCTTCTTTCATCCTGATACAATATTTGACGTGGTTATTATAGATATAGAACAAACGATTTGTTACAACTTGGTCTTGCTATCAGGTTATTGTATGTTTATCGTAGGTCCATTCTTCAATATTTAGGAGGAGTTAGAGAGTCCCCTAGGCAAAAGCTCGTTCTGTTTATGCTTGTTTGTATAAGTAAACCGATTTACTAGGATGAATACCCCATTGGAGTACAATTTTACTGTCGGTTACAACAGAGTAGAAAATCTTATTTAGCTATTTTATATATGTTGTTGTTGTAAGATTTTTTTTCCACGAAAATCATAGGAATGTATGTTTAAGAGGTGTAAGTCCGTACTGCATCTCTGTGGAATTTTCATATTTGAACCTTAGCATCTGTATAATATAACGTTTAGAAGACGATTTACTGGATGGAGGTGTCCTAGTGTAGAGGTGGTTTACACTCTTTGGTAGTCATTTTGGAGTTCATCCATGTTCAACGTGAATTATGTATGGCCTTGTCGATATCGATCTTAAGTTCCATGCGTTTGTTTGTAAGGTTATGCAACAAGCTGCTCATCGTTGTAGTGGCTTACTCAAGTCATCAGTAAACAGAAGCCTAGCTTTTTATGGACACGCACTGTCTGAGACTCATTTATGACCACTGTACATGTGTCTAGATTTTGGTTATATCCAGAATGTGACTTTGTTCGATTTTGTTCTGAGACGATGGGTTAAACAGATGCGAGGTACGTCTGAAGTATTGTACATGACAGGGTGTTACCTTTAAATTTGTTATATATTAGTGGTAGATTGCTGAGAAGTAACCTAGTAAAGCATTGTTGAGTTCATTTTTTATGACACAGTGGTCATTGATTTTGTCCTGCTAGAGGCATAACATCAGTTAGGTGGTATCGTAGTATAAAATAACATTATTCATATGAACTTGGTGTTAAATGTCAGATATTTTAGTATGACTGTTATGTTAGTATATGATCTTAGTCATGAACCAGATCACGTAGGATACTGGACTAGGATTTGTCATCTGAATGTGGTAGGATTCACCGTATATAATAGTTAATCATTGTTGCTTAGGGTAGAGTAGATAATCTTATTTAGCTATTGTATAATTGTTGTTAGACATTTTGATTGGTTATCATAGGAATATATCTGTATTAGGAATAAATTCGCCTAATTTTCCATGGAATGTTGGGTATAAAATACACTTAATTGGATGTAATGCTTCAAAACTTGGTAGGTTTTACCTCTCGACACTGGATTTGGATCCGGTTCCATGTAGTCTTGGGGAACTAATCAACCGGATTTTGTGTAGCGTTAGTGTTAAAATTTCTTCAATAATTTAATGTAGATCTCAATTATGTTATCCGCTCGTATGTCTTCACGAGATGCTTATTCCCGTATGTCTTACTAATAAAAATGTTGTGGTCCGTCGGCAGTTGTACACTTTGAAGTTATCGATTAATTCAGGCTTTGATATGAGATTCGATCCCATTCAGAATATTTGATTTTTTTACCATTCGCCAGATCCACTATAGCATTTTTCAATGAAGGTTTGTGATGATAGCCGTTAACCTAACTCATCCTATCCTATTTTAACCGATATTTTTCCCCCGTTTCCATACTTATGTTAGGTATTTTCTTCATTGATTTAACCTTCATCCTTATTGAATTTATCCACTTGACTCTTATTTTTACCAATCTTTACCAATTAATGTACCTACATATATATACAGGGTGAACCTTAATCAACTGACCTTTTTAATTTGTTAATAAATGAAAAACTAAGAACGCTTTGAAGTTGAAGCTTGTTTTATTTAAAAGAAAAACATTTTTATGGTAATATTGTTTCCTAGTTTTTTAATTTAATATCTTTCAAATAACAGCCACGGTTGTTTTGACAAGATAGGGTTCTTTTCTTCGTTGTTTTCATAACCTTCATTAGTGTTTCTGGCGTGAGTGCAGCTATTTCATGATAAATGTTGGTTTTAAGTTCTTGTATATTAGATGGATTTGTTGCATAAACTTGTGACTTGAGGTAGCCCCATAAGAAAAAGTCGCATGGGGTCAAATCGGGAGAACGAGGGGGCCAAGGAATGTCACCAAATCGTGAAATCAAACGATTTGGAGAGCAATCTTTTAACAATGCCATCGTTTCTCTTGCCGTATGTGCGGTGGCTCCATCCTGTTGAAACCACGTGTGGTGAACATTTTGTCTCTCAAGTTCTGGAACAAGAAACTCTCCAATCATCGTGCTGTACCTTTCACCAGTGACTGTTACAGTTGCGTTATCATTTTCAAAAAAGTAAGGTCCATAAACACGTGAAGCTGATATTTCGCACCACACAATAACACGAAGAGATTGCAATGGTCTTTCTTGGATTTCGCGTGGATTTTCATCGCTCCAAATTCTGGAATTATGATTGTTTACATGACGAGTTAAGGGAAAGTGAGCTTCGTCAGAGAAGATGATGTTTTCGATGAAAGTGGCATCCTCGCACAAACGAAGAAAAGATTCAGAATATCCAAGACGTTAGTGATGATCATTAGGCAATAACTTTTGCGTCAACTGAAATTTGTAGGGCTTCAACTTCAAGTCCTTTTTCAGAATGCGGCATAATGTCGATTGAGAAATGGTTTATTGAGAAGCACGTTTTCTAGTTGAGGTTTTAGGATTATCTGTAATGCTTACAGCAACTCTTTCGAGTACGTCTTCAGTTCGAATTGACCTTTTTTCTTCCAGATCGTGGTTTATCATTAACACTCCCGGTATCCGCCATTTTCGATAAAGCGATTTAATTGTGTTTATTGAAGGACTGATTCTTGTTTCGAAATGGATCCTGTAATCGCGTTGAGCTTCTGTTATAGACATCGTCCTGATGTAGGTTTGCAGAATTCTCGTTCATTTTTCTTTGCTGTAGCGAATCATGATGAAAATTTAAGGGTTGATAATTAAACACAAATTTAGCAGACTATATAGGATAATGTCGTAACTAGGATACAATATTACCATAGGAATGTTTTTCTTTTAAATAAAACAAGTTTCAACTTCATAGCGTTCTTAGTTTTCCATCTATCAACAAATTAAAAGG
>SDVV010043457.1:0-10247 GCA_016164225.1 Gammarus roeselii
TCCCAACATTTGGATCGAGTTTCTTTTACAATTGATCGAACCGTGCGAAACATGCCAAAAATGTTTATGCTGCGAGTAATCGCACGTTCAGAGAATTGTTTTCTCTCGACAGCAAAAAAATTACATATCAATAATACAACCAACCTATTAGCACACTGTATTACATACCATCATGCTTAAAAACTCCACGCAGCTTGCCTTCCCACATGGAATGACCCACGGGTAGAGGAAGAACTGTAGTAAATCACCGGTGCCGAAGCACAAAGTGAGGGCACTTGCATTCAATAAAGAAAGGGGGGTGTTCTGATCAGCCTCCGCTGGCACATATTTTAAAAACGTCGCTAACCGAATATTACCATCAACAGCTGCGTAGTGTGAGCCCGCCCTAGAAACAGTGTAGGCCTTAGGCCTGTTAACCCTAACTTAAGTTACACGAAGAAAACCCTTGCCTTGCATGTTTTTAATTCCCCTCCAATGTTTGTTTGGAGAAACAGGTGGTCCCCATGTGGATCGTTTGCGTAGGAGACGTTGACGAGTTGAGGGCTATTTGCGCACCTTGTAAAACTCCGAGTGTCAGCAATCGTATGGACTAGATCCAATAACACTGTTGAGCGCAGGGTTATCTTATATTGTAAACAGAAAGGTGGAGGAGCCAACAAAATCCATTAACGGCCTAAATTGTAAGTGTACCAATGAGGTCAAGGTGTAAGGACGCGCCGCCTCTTTAGATGATCCAAAAAGGTGAATGGTCCCCTTATTGGAGGACCACTTCATACACATAAACAAAGGCCCTCCCACATATTATTTCAGGCGCAGACCTGAACTGCAGTGTGAAGACACACTCCATCAGCTGCAGCCATCGGGTAGAGGGCGCTGCACTACTCTACGGCAGACGGACTCCATCACCTGAAGCCTTCGGGTGTAGGGCGTTACTCTACGCTACGCTCGTTATACACTTAATACATTTATTTTTATTGTTCATTTACACGTTTGTTCCGTTGTGTCCGTTATATTACAATCAATGTTTGGTGCTATAGGACGAGTTCAAATGTTGCCATGTTACTTTGCTCCAATTCAATTCTAAAATAATATTATATAAAACACTATTTAATCATTCCTACCATGCATTATAACTGAATTATAACAAATTGAAAGCTTTCACATAACACATCATTAGGAGAGCAAGCAATTCACAGGAAAAAAACATATGGTAATAGCCCCCCCCCCTACCCCCATCCCTCTCTAAAACAGGAGGAAGGCATATTCCTATGAGAACCGAATAAATATTTAATGAATAACAGTAAGGAACCAAACGTACCCTAATACAGATATCTAATGTAAAAAAATATATAAATACAACAGCACATTAATAAACAGTACACATATAAATGTTCAGACCACAAAAATACTCCCAAATACATTTGAAAAAGTTGAGGCCGAAAGCCCCCCGCCCGTTTGCCTCCTTTCAGCCCCTTCGCGTTGCCCGCCCGCCTTATCAGTGACTCCTCCCACATCCGTTCCGGCCTTGAGCCAAAACCGGTTCCGCCCACCCCCTGCCCACCGTTAATTATCCTTGTCTATAATCCTTCACTAAAGTCGTTTTCAGGAACATACTATCTTATCTTGAGCATGCCTAATCTTCGAAGCATCGTAATTACTTCAGTAACATATGACTGTCGATGACATTAAACCTTTTGAATGGTTCTGCAGTTACTTGTGGGAATGAAAAGGTCATTTTGTAAATGAAATTAACAAAAGAAATCGTCCTCTAAATTAAACAATTAAAATGTTTGAGCAATGAATTTGTCCAATTTTCGTTGCTACTGATAATCAGTGCCCAGAGGAAGGTGGTTAGTCGCTATTCCAAGATCGTGTTACTGGCACTTATTGAAATATTTACCAGTGAAAATGAACTTGGATTTTATTGTTTATGTATGTGTGAAGTATCACATGTCAAAATCGATCATCTCGGCGTTCTTTTAGCATTCGATTGATCTTCGCTCGAGGTAAGCATGTTAGAAAACTAACAATATATGCCGATACTGTAAAATTTATATATGTGATTGTACATCTAACTTCTTAATCGATAATAGAAAATTGAATTTTAATTTCAAGATGTATATTTACTGAAAGTAATATTTTGGTATAAAGTATCAACTTTATTAGTGAAAAATGTCTAGAATACAATGATTTCCAAGAGACTAGTTGTATGTTCTATTTTATAGAGAACCCTAGTTTTTACGGAAGCGGACTCACATTTCATTATGGCATCTCACAGTTTTCTTCTATGATTTCCCAAGAAAGATTTTTCACTAGGTGTAACGAAATCATCAAAATATCTGTCTTAGATTATATTTGTGAGGCTACTTTCCGTATGCACTAGCGTTCATACATAAATAATACTTGATTCATTTGTAAGGGAAAAATAATAATTAAGATCCATCTATCTGGTAACTTTTAATTTTGATGTACACTGTTTCGATACGAATACGTGATTCCGACTGAATTATTGGAGTGTGCTGACCACCACAGTGGTATGGGAACATCTGGATAGCACCAACTGACTCAAAATTTACGATCATTTTCGTAACAGGATAAAATTTGCAGTATAATTGTCAGTGACTTTTCAGTTCAAAATTCCAGTAAACTTTACAAATATTTTCTTGTAAGTAGCCACACATATATAATCTAAGACAGGTATTTTGATGATTTCGTTACACCTAGTGAAAAATCCTTGCTGGGAAATCATCGAAGAAAACTGTGAGATGCCTTAGTGAAATGTGAGTCCGCTTCCGGGAAAACCTGGGTTCTCAATAAAATAGAACCTACAAGTAGTCTCTTGAAAATCATTGTATTCCAGACATTTTACACTATTAAAGTTAATATTTTATAACAAAATATTACTTCCAGTAAATATACATCTTGAATTGAAATTCAATTTTATATTATCGATTAAGAAGTTAGATGTGCAATCACATATAAAAATTAAACAGTACGGCATGCATTGTTAGTTTTCTAACATGCTCGCCTAGAGCGAAGATCAATCGAATGCTAAAAGAACGCCGAGATGATCGACTTTGACATGTGATAGTACACACATATATAAACAATAAAATCCAGGTTCAGTTTCACATGTAAATATTTTAATAAGTGCCAGTAACACGATCTTGGAATAGCGACTAACCACCTTCCTCTGGGCACTGATTATCAGTAGCAACAAATATTGGACAAATTCATTGCTCAAACATTTTGATTGTTTAATTTAGCAGACAAAAGTTTTTGAAAATTTCATTTACAAAATTACCGTTTCATTCCCACAAGTAACTGCAGAACCATTCAAACGGTTTAATGTCATCGACTGTCATATGTTACAGAAGTAATCACAATGCTTCGACGATTAGGCATGCTCATGAGTAGATAGTATGTTCCTGAAAACGGCTTTAGTAAAGGACTATAGACAGGGATAATTAGGGGTGGGCAGGGGGTGGGCGGAACCGGTTTTGGCTCGGGGCCGGAACGGATGTGGGAGGAGTCACTGATATGGCGAGCGGGCGACGCGAAGGGGCTGAAGGGAGGCGGACGGGCGGGGGGCTTTCGACCTCAACTTTTCGAAAGTATTTGGGATTATTTTTGTGGTCTGAACATTTAAATTTTTACTGTTTAATAATTTTTCATTGTATTTATATTTGTTTGTTTACATTAAATAGCTGTATTTGGGTACGTTTGGTTCCTTACTGTTATTCATTACATATTTATTCGGTTTTCATAATAATATGCCTTCCTCTTATTTTAGAAAGGGGTGGGGGTGTGGGGGTGTGGGGGCCCCATAAACATATGTTTTTTCCTGTGAACTGTTTACTTTCTTAAAGATGGTTCATTCTATATTTGATCATTGTCGGTAGGTTAATGTTTATATCACATTTTAGAAGGGAGTGAGTGGGGATGGTGTAGGGACCCTCTGGGCGAAAAGTTCAGTACGCCTCTAGAATTGTCGTCAGGTGAGGCTGCTCTCAGCTGTTCTTTGTCTATCAGTATTATTCCATGACTGATTTGCCATTATTCCTATGTTCTGAGTGTAAGTATCATTATATATTTATGTCTGGATTATAATTCTATATATTTTGCGTATAATGTGCCCATTGTCTTATCTAACTCATTCAGTAGCTGCTTGGTAGGTTCTTAGAGGTTGGATTATGATATTTTGTGTTATTGTAGGTCCGTCTTCATTAAGTATATTTTGTTTTTTTAGGAATAGTATGGTAGGTATGTTTCACAACTCGCTTTGCAGCCTTACTGTGTGATCGGCCCTGTTTGGTACCAGCCTGATGTTGAATTTAGGCAACGTTTTGAGTATTTATATCTGTTTATTTCCTAAGTATATAATATCATTGGGTAGTATGGTATATTAGTTTGTCATTTAGCGGGTTGATGTTTGTTTTTGGGTTGATGCAGCAGCTTTGCTACGAGATTCTACCTACCCCATAGAGCACTCTACATGTTTGAACCTGATATCTCGTTGACACCATGTATCCGCATATTCGAAATGGACCGTTATCAAGCGACTGTAGCATGTTCGAGTAGTCATATTTCGATTTTTTGTATAGTGAGTAACGGTCGGATGCCCTTCTCAGCGAGAGTAGCTGGAGCTTACTCAAACAATATGGATTTATTGTAAGTTATTATATTGTGTTATGTATACATAGTAATGATCGGTTGATATATGTTACATTTTGTATTGTTTCCGGAATTTTGTCAGATTGTTTTATACAGATATAAGAATGTAAGAATATATTAGGTATGCCGCTTACATGTTGAACATTATTTCGTGCATGATTGGTTGTTTATAGCATAATTTTGATGTTTTTAGGTGTATATCGCGTTTTGTTACGAATAAACCGTTTATACTTTGGTTAAAGAAGATTTTATTTAACCTGTTTTGGACTCCGTTGGAGAAAAAATCCATCAGATTTGTATATACCATAGCGTATTCGCTTAGAAATATTCCACATCATATACTATAGTTTCCAGTGATGTATGTTGTTCGCTTGTTTCTCCAGCTTATTCACGTTAGTTGTTTGGTATGTCACATGCTAGTTTTTTTCTCGTACTTCATGGTTTTTAATGTAAGTTTTGGGCATGGTAGAGAATTTATTATCTTGCTTTATTAAACTTGAGCGTTTCAGTGTGTTTCATTAGGTTGTGTATTTTATCAGTAGAGTTTTTATCTTCAATGCAAGGTTTTGTCTATTTTTATGCATTTATAGGAATATTAGGATATATTACGTTTCAATCTGCATTGTAGAACATTACATCAGCTATAATTTAGTCACGTGTTGTATTTTTTAGTGCCTTATGTTACTTTTACATCCTGGTACAATGATCGATTGACGTTAAAATTATAGCTATAGAAGATTTGTTTTGTAACAATCTTGGTTTGTTTTTTATATGTTTATTTGTGTAAGTAGACCGTTTTACTATGATGGATACCCTCGTATATTACTTCTTTTTTTTATTATGGCAGAGTAGATAATTACGTCGTTATTTTATAATTGTTGTATGATTTTTTTCCCCGGTAATCATAGAAATAAATGTTCAAGGGGTGTAAATGCGGAACACATCATTGTGGTATTTCAGCATTAAACCCTACCAAGTGTATAATTTAACGTTTTAAAGATGATTTACTGGATGGATTGGTCCTGGCGTGGAGGCGCTGTACACTATTTGGTATTAGTTTGTAGTTTATCCAAGTTTACCATGAATTTGTAAGTTCATGTGGATGTCGGCCTTAAGTTTCACTGATAATAACACTTACTAACCAAATAATAAATGTATCATATAAATCGAAAATACGAGTAAATTTGTTGTCCACGCTATAACAACTAAAACCGACACTGATATATGCGAGTAAGCATACATACTCGTTTGAAATCTACAGTTATTATTGAACCATGACATAACGTTATGTGAAACTAATCGCGAATACTAGGATTGTAACAAGTAAAGTGGAAAAAAATATACATACATATAAATAAACTGCTAAAGATTGGTAAAACTATGGAGGCAAGTGGAGAAGTTTGATATGAGTAAAGCTTAAATTAATGAATAAATACGTAACATAAGAATTATAACAGAAAAAATAATAATTTTTGGTAAGATTAGGTTAGGTTAGGATGGGTTAGGTTTACCGCACCCCTACATCACAAACCTATAGTGAAAAATGCCAGAGTGGATATAGTGAATGCTCGAAAGGTCAGATATTCCGAATTAGAACAAAATTCCATAACAAAGCCTGAATTATTCAATGATTTCTATATTTTTTCATAGTATGTCGAGGGAATTTATCTGCTGTCATTTATATGATATAAAGACTACACCATTATTGTCAACATACATGGGAACAATCTAATTGATAAATGAAACATAAACTTAGTAATCATACAATAAAACCATGAAGCCACCATAGCGGTGCTAGGCTGCTCGCTTCCCGCCGCAGAGACGCACTGTTAAGTTGTTGTTGATGGAGCTATAGGTGCAAGGTCTCTTTATACGAATTATCAAATCGAAAGAGTATAAGTGAACATGTTGTGCAATAGTTTTTCATACGTGGGCTGTAAATTTGAACTAAAATTACGTAATGCCAGAATAATAAATTTTAAATGGCGATACCAGCGAAAGCACGTTGTACGCGGGGGCAATTGAACATAGGCAAAAAGTATTTCATTGTTTCAGCACTCCCAACCCTGGCTTCCTAGTGAAGACATTTACTGGCTGCACGGATGAGAGTCGTCCTTGCAGACATGTACAGTGGAGTTTCAGCACACTGCAATATCTGCAACACTCATCGCTACTACTTTGTCCGACACTAGCACCTGCTTGGTCCACAAAATATTCATCTTCCCTGCCTCGTCTGAATGTTCCCGAACTTTTTATATGAGCCTAAAACCCACCATCTGAGGGAATATCCCACTTGGTACTATGAAGAAAATCTCGCTTGATGTGATATCTAAGCTAGGTAGCATAGCGACATAGGTGCAGTTTGCAAACAACAGGGCATCAAAAACATTAGAGAATTATCGGTTAATCATCAACAAATCATCTAATACCACGTTATGGTGAAAACTGCCATTATTATCCTTTGAATCATGGATAATTATGAGTGAATGAAGTTTGGAGCGATTACATCAAATTCGCGTAAAATACGAAGCAGAAGTCAGTTTTTCAACTGCTAAACCACACGTAATCGCGCATTCGTAGAAGACCGATCCTTCACCGCACGCTAGCAAGACGGACTACTGCAGCTGCCACTACATGCTGACGACATCAGAGCAGCATCAGCATCAGCTGCCAGAACCTGCCCCGCTCCTTACAGCGAATGATGCGACCAGTTTTTTTTTTTTTTTTGACCTCCTATGTGATGGATTTTTGACACAAAATATTGTATATAAACTACTCATTCATCATTTATTCTGCGTACGAGGAGTTAAAATCAAGTTGAATTAATTTATTCCAAGATTTTATTTTTATTTTTTATTCAAGTACTGTTTTTTCGTGACATAAATGTTTAAAAAAACGCTCGTTTTATTGGGTCGCAACCTTAATTGTGACGAACTTTGATGATTGACTTCTCTACTCCAAACACTGAGATATTCTGCTGCACCCATTTTGTGTTCCTGACATTGTCTTTGTTTTTCATATCTTATATCTCTCGTTGTCAGCTCTACCCCTCAGCTACCCGCCTCATTGAGTAAAAATTTGTCTTGACTTGGTCAACAAACTTGTTAACTCTATAAAGTCATTTTTTCCTCAAAGACACTCTCCTGGCCAACAGGGTCGCATACAATCGATGCTATCTGATAAATAATGATATTACAGGCCTCCGCATTATTTAAAGGTAACTATTGCAAGACAATAACAAACAATTTAATCCTATCTGTGACCTATTAGGGATGATGTCAGAACTCCTGTGGATATGAACCCCCTCATTCAGATCAAACCCTCTCGGCTCAATGCATCGCAAATTAATTCGACATATTGGCCGTTTATGGAAATAAAGTTAGGCATTATGTAATCCACATTTCCATATATCTTAATCGTTGCATATTCAAGTTTCTATTCTGATGAAGTTGGATGTAGTTGCTTTAATCTAACCATTTACTTTGATCGTTTTAATATTTGGCTAGATAATACGCGACGTATGTCTGGATCGCCACACCCTCCTACCATCATTCATTCGGTAAACAATATATAAAACCAATGTTACAAAATAATGTAGGTATTCCAACATTGGTCTTCTGGTTTCCTGACATCAAAAGGAAGTGTGTTTTGATTAGTGCACGAAGGAAATCAGAACTTCCAGCATCTTCTGCGGTTGCTTAGATGATACACCGAGCTAGCAATTTTTGGTCCGGTCCTTTTTTCGAGAGGAGAGTGCTCGTTCACAATGTGCGTTTATAATCAGACGCGATCAGCCTTTCGAGGGAATTGCCTCTGATTTGTAGATATAACCAGTGGTTATGACACATTTTTCTTTAATTCATGCCATAGTTAAATACAAGCCGAAGTAGTGGCATACAGGAGCCGGATTCTCAAAACTATACTAAGATCGCTTTAGGGCCCTGCTGTCCCCGTAACTCCACGTGCCGTGCCTGGCCCTGCTGTTACCGTAACTACATCTACTGAAACTGGCCTTGCTGTTACCGTGACCCTACCTACTGTGACTGGCCCTGCTGTTACAGTACTACACCTACCGTTACTGGCCCTGCTGTTACCGTCACTCCATTGCCGTGCCTGACCCTGCTGTTACCGTAACTACATCTACTGTGACTGGTCCTGCTGTTACCGTAACCCTACCAACAGTGCCTGGCCCTGCTGTCACCGTAACTACACCTACCGAGACTGGCCCTGCTTTTACCGTAACTCCACCTACCGTGGCTTAACCTGCAATTAGTGAATTCTAAAAGATGCATTTTGTGTGAACTGTAAGAAGTTTTCCATGGAACTCCACCCTATTTATGGCTGCTCCCAGAAGTCTCATTAAGTTAATCAGCAGCGGTACGCGGGGCAATCGATATTAACATGCTGCAAACCTCGTAAACAGCATTTGATCGATTTTTAATATTCCATATTATTTTCTTCGTTTAATTTCAATCAAAAATTATGTAAATAACACTTTGATCGGCTCGTACGTTCACAATTTACTTTTTGTTATGTGACCAGTGGTAACACAGTCAAGATTCAAATGGCAATGGGTTATGCCAGAGTGCTTTTCGCATAACGTAACTCGAATATTTGGCCGGCATGTTGTCATCCTCCTGAGATTTTAAAAACACTCATCGCCACGCAAACCCTGCTTTTAAAGACAGTAAAACAATGTGATGTTCCTTACGTCTAGCATTACTTGTCAGTGAAGCCGTGCAAGGCATACAGGTAAATTTTTTTTTTTTTGAAGAAGGAATTATTTTAGTTTGCAAAAAATCTCAAACCGACTGCTGAAGTACAGAACGAAAACTGACGTTTCCAGAAAATTTGCCTTACTTGTCAGTGAAATACATGAAGGCCTGCATGAAACAAGTTATCTTCACTGATGTAACCCGACCGACTCTTAACGAGCCAGGCGGAATATAATTACGAGCGAGGGGAGAAAACATATATTAGCCCACGCCACCATGCAGCGATTCAAAAGACATTATGGAGAAGGAGGTTGGATAATACGGGTTGGGATAGTTGGAGAAATGATCGGAGGTTCGATTAGAGTTCCTGATGGTGTTACATAAACTTTTGCGTCTCACTGCCAGCTGTTGGAGTCAGCCCTGATTCCTGACTCATAATGTGATCGTCTTCTTCGCAAGATTTGAACTCCATTAAAGATATTTTGACTATTCTCAAAATAAAACAAAAAAGTTTGCTCGAATGGACGTAAGTTTTCGTCATCAGCTGAATGTGCACAGCTATCGAGCCTTCCCAGAGTCAATCCCTCAACCACAATCAAGGAGTTATCCGACGCGATTAACGGCAGACCTTCGGACGTTATCAGTCGCCATGTCCTATAAATCGGAATGTTGAGATTTGGACACCTGTTGATCAATATGTTTTACAAATCTATGAAATTATTTCATTTTGATATGTGAAATGCTTGAAATAAAACCTCTCAAAAAGACTATCATCAGTGTTATACCATATTGCATATATTTAAATAAGTAAAACCATACCCATCGCTAGAATTTTTTAGCGAAGAAACTGGTAATATA
>SDVV010043458.1:0-10247 GCA_016164225.1 Gammarus roeselii
GGGGATACTTCAGTGGGTGACATTGCTACAACACTGCATGGGACTGTGAGCGTGAGAGGGGATACTTCAGTGGGTGACATTGCTACAACACTGCATGGTACTGTGAGCGTGAGAGGGGATACTTCAGTGGGTGACATTGCTACAACGCTGCATGGTACTGTGAGCGTGAGAGGGGATATTTCAGTGGAACTTCCTTATTGTTGTCAGTTGAGCAGCACCTGTTACCCAGCAATACTCACAGGAATACCCAGAAATAGCAGCACTACCAGGAATACCCATAAATAGCAGTACTACCAGGAATACCCATAAATAGCAGTACTACCAGGAGTACCCAGCAATACACCCAAATGCATCTACTTGCAATATACTCTACATCATCTGTTCTTCAATTCCTTCTGCTGCTTCCTAAAACCGTTCGTCCATCAATCACCTTGCACTCTCCTCGACCTATTTTTATGTTTCTCTCACACCGAGCTATATCCGCCCAAATTATATTCCCTAATCATTAAATATGGCCTTGTTGCCCTAAAGGTACATCCTCATCCCTACCACCAGATACCTCAAGGGGGAGCTCACCGCCCTACCACCAGGCACCCAGCGGGTGAGCTCACTAAGGCTCACGTTAGAACTCCTGTGGAGATGAACCACTCATAATTTAGTTTAATAAATCTGATCTTTATCAGCAGTTCGCTTTCAATCCGCCATCCCCAAACGGACTCTTCCCTTTTTGTCGCTCCATTCCTCTAATCCCCTCTCGAATCCATCCCAATGCTACCCGAGTTCACTCTCCATTTCTTTCCATTGTTATCTTCCCCTGCTACCAATGCCCATTCACTTGCACCCCAGCTCTATTCTTCCCCTTTCACCCAAAAACTGATCATACCCCTGCTCTCCAAGCACTCTTCATTTTGCTCCCCAGGTCTTGAAACACACTCCTCCACTGCTCTTAAATTATTTTCTCCCTACTCCCCAAACAATCTTCCCCTTGCTCCCCATGCAGTTGCCCTCTTCCCTTGCCATCCATGCAATGTTCCTTCTGCTCCCACAGCACTCCTCCCCCTGCTCCCAGACATTCTTCTTCCTGCTCTCCAAACATGCCTTCCTCTAGTCCCCAAGATCTCTTCCCTTTTAGCCAAGCCCTCTTCCCCCTGCTCCCCAAACACGGTTCTCCTTGCTCCGCAATCGCTCTTCCCTTTGCTTCTCAATCATTCGTACCCTTGCGTCACCAACACTCCTTTGCTCCTTCCCAAACATTCCCCTTGCTCCAAACACCCCTTGCTCCCATTGCTCTACTGCTCCCCCGGAGCCTCTCCACCTGAACAATCTCTACCCCTCAATTAAGGGCGGCAACTAATTGTTCCCCGGGGAATTATACCAGCAATTTAAGCGACCGACATCGATTTTCAATTACGTTAAATAATCGTCATTTGATCCAACAGATTCGGTGGTCGCTTATCTCATTACGAGTTATTCTGGAGGGCGGTGTTTGCTCTGGCAGGCGGGGCTGGTACACTGCCAGGACTGCCGGAGTAAATCATTGCCACTGCAAGCGTGTCGGCTAAGACCAACAACATGAGCTCAGAGTTTAGTGGTGGTGCTGGTGATAGAGGGTAGACGTCCACACTTGGCTGATTGAAGCTTGAGCTTTAATGACGCATGCCGGGCTCAGTTAAGAAGCAAACATTGCCGTGATGTTGAACTGTTGACTCAGCAAACATTATGAAGCCGTAATACTTGGGTGCTGAATAATCAAATTAATCTACGCGCGGGTCGCGATACCTGGAGCTAAATTCTTTTCTAGCTAACATCAGATCAGCCCCTTTCATCTCTGCCAACTGTCATATCAGCCACGTGTTGTTCCGACATTTTTTAAGAGCGAATATTCAGAGCATTTGTCAGTCAGACCAGCTACTGTCCTATCCGCCACTGGAATATCAGCCACGAGTTGTTCCACCAACCGAACTGAGGTACCATTTTACTCGTTAGCACTTTAATGAAACTTTTTCTACCCATCGTAACCTAACCTAGGGATACGTGTTTCAAAGCCACGCGGCAAAGGTACGTATTTCTAACCCGCGGGGCAAGCGTACGTATTTTTCTAGGGTACGCATTGCCATTTTTCTAACGGTTATGAGTGTTTATTGAAATTTCCTTCAAGTGATAACCAGTAAAATGGTACGACTCGTGGCTGATATGACAGGGCGGATATGACAGTGGCTGCTCTAAGTGAAGGATTCTATGATTGTAACCCAGATGCGAGTGGGCTGAAACATTGTTTAGCGCAAAAGCTCGTGTGCTGAAAGATTTTTATCGGTTATGACAGAGTCCGGTCCTGACATAAAGCTGATGTGAAGTGGCGAAAGTGCGCGTGTGCGGAAATAACGCTGGGCTCCTTTACGCGCGACCTCTGACGGAGGAGTGCACAACGTGTTGCGGCCACTCATGATGTCAAGGGACTGATCTTTCAGAGAAAATTGTATCCAAAGTAATCTATTTCGGTTGAGCATCAAATAGTATAGTTGTTCTTGATTTAAAAAATATCGTTTATGCGTTTGATTCACTCATATTTCCAGTCGAGGATTGGATGCCTCGTGATGAAGATTAGAGTCGGTTTGAAGGATCCGGACATTCCGATTTTTAATGTTTTGATCCCAGGAATCTTTTGTTGAAGATACATAACCACGAATAGAATCACACGCACAACAAGTTACCTCACAAGATTTTCACAAAATGTCCCCATTTTGAACGAGAGTCTCACTCTGAGTGGCTTCGGCCTGAGTGAAGGTTCGTGTATAAATGAAGCGCGGTACTGAAGCAGAGTTAGTCATTTTTGGAAGCAGCTCAGGCTCTGTGCAAACACATTACACAACCTCAACATTAGTTCAATGGTCAAGTATTAGCTGCTGGATCATCAATTTGCGATGCGGCTGTCGTTTGAGACGTTTCCATTTCCCTCTCTGAGGGAAGCTTTGATTGTCTGATAATAAACCATTGTTATTTGCCGTAATAAATAGAACGCAATCTAATTACACGAGGGATTTGTTCAACTTCTATTTTCTTTCTGTGACGTCAAGAACTTTACAATAATTTTTACTTAGTTCTTGTTATAGTTTAAACTTTTATCGGACATAGATTAATGAAAACAATCCCTGAACCTTTTCATTTGCAGCGTACATGCATTGTGATCAATGTCAGTTCATTGTTAACTGTCACTGGTTCCTATGTAAATAGAACATGAACGAATCTATGTACACTTATTTTATTAAACCTGTTTTATAATTCGTTATATAGCTTGGAAAGTAATTTGTGTATAAATACGTCGCGCAATGATTTGCATTTCGAATCCTCCTTACTTGGGCGCTCCACCCAAATAAGGAGGATTCGAAATGCAGTAATCAGATCAATCAGCCATGCAGGTTGATCTGATCCTTCTCAATGTGTTTACACCCTGTTTCGTTTGATTGCCTCGTTATTTGGTCGTTTTTGTTTGACCATCTAATTACTGAGTCTATGCCTTGAGGTATGTGAGATGTCCCTCAAATGCGCCTTGATCAAAAAAGAGTGCGAGGAGACTAAATCCTGCACGAGTTTAACATGATTGAACAACAAGCAGATTATTATGTTTGCGGCATTAAAGTCGGATACTTTTTCATATATCTGGGTATTTTAGTTTTTATTTTAAGCAAATATTTGCGACTGTCTTCGAGTCTGCGGTATCCTTGCATACTCGTGCAACACCAGTAAGGAACAATATTTCATGTAGCGTTTCTATGAGACATTCTCCACGCCACAACACCCTTTCTTACTCTTTCAACCCTAGCAAAGAGAATCATTTCATGTAGGGTTTCTGCGTCATCCACGCCGCGGCGTCCCTCCTTGCGCTGCCCAGCACCGGGCATCGTCGTCCTGATGGCACGGCTGATGTCGCTGCCCGCTCGCTGCCGCCAGCCGGCCTCCGTACACAGCCAACTGCTATCTCGATTGGTATCTTTCGCGTCGGTTTCCTGGCAGGCATCTCGAGTGGCAGTAAAGCTGGTATTATCTCGTGAGGCTCAATGCTATTAGGGGCTGGCTATTGTGGCTCTGAGAGGCGGTTCGTGCGGGCAGGAGCAAGGGACTGGAGGAGATGCTTGGAGGAGGACTGAGTCGTAGGGCGCTGGTCGTCCTGCAATGTTGAAAAGGAGAGGATCCATATAATCCTTGCATTCTTGACAGAAGCTTAGCTATTTACATCCTTCAAGACAGCATTAACAACTCGAAAATGTGAAACCAATACCGTTTCCATTTTGTCTCGTGGCTACCACGTTTAAATACTGGAAGAAGTAGCTCAATGAATTCTTCAAATATTTTAGGTTCGTAACATCCCATGACTGTAAATTGGCTTGCGTCATATGTGTCCTGTTCAGGTGCTATAGCCAGTACTTAACGTCTAATTGATGGCAGGTAGATGTCATCGCTTGTTACAGTAATGGCATGCAACACCATTAGCCTGGAGGCGGCTAGTACGCGGCCACACTCTACATGCTTGTTTAATTGCCCCAGATATTCGTAACCTCTTCTTCTCAGTGGGATAATGATCATAACGAACTAACTCTTTTAATAAAGCATCGAATAAGGTTCCTTTATAACATTATAATAATGTAAACCAATTCGAGCAATCACGCTGACCATGCCCTTAAATGATAGCTTAATGGTCGAAAAGGAATATATGATTGGTATTTTTATATTTTTTTCCATTCTAATAGGCTCGACATACATGCAAAGCCATTTGGTTCATTTACAAACTTTTAAAAAAATGTTTTGGCTACTGTTTGATCTCCCCTGAACTCCACGAGGCAGTTAGTATTCATTGATGATGGTACGAATTTTTCCGATCGATTTGTCGTTGGTAGAAATGTCAGGGCAGGTCAAGACTGCACTGCAGTCTGGTCCTGCCCTCATATTTCTTTAGTTTTAGCTCTTCCCACAAATCCTGTGTTGCTCGTCTATAATTCCTTGTTTCTTCTTCTTTTCATTCAGGCCCCGTAGGAAAACCAAGACTCTGATGAAGAAGGACAAATATCCCTTAGCCCCTGGACTGTTGCCCAGTGACCCTTCCCGGCCCCCGGTGCAGCAAGTCACCCGCGACATGTACAACATGACCAACGGCTACATGCCCAATGGCGACTACACCGACTATGGTGAGTGCATACTGGTTCGGTGGAGTGGACGGCATTAACATGATGAGGTGTCTATTTTATTATTTCAATTTCCTTGAGTTATCTTGTTCAAAGAGGTGGAAGTGTGTATTGCGAGCTTCTCTTTTAGCCAGTTTCTTGGTTCTGAAAAATGAAGGTAAAATTTTAGCCTGGTCCCGGTTTAAAGCGGGGCCAGACTTTTGACCACAATAATATTCTGTAAACAACACGAGACAAATAAATTATTGGTTAATTTTACATAAAGAGCAGCAATCGATTTGTTTTGATTACACAATCCACAATATAAAAATATATATTTGAAACCGATGCAGATATGGGAAACTGCTCCATACGAGTTCAAACTCTTGCAGGGCATCCACTGTGCTACATGTTGGAAAAATGGGAACACAATTTTATCATTGATTCTCAGCAAATCTTGACATAGTCTAATTGCTCCATTTAGGAGTATACTGTCACAAACATTTGAACTGCATTTTTTCTTTCTTTCTTCATAAACATAATGAACTGAATAGTTTATTTTAATGAGTACCTTTCCAAATTTATGTAAACTTCTGTGTTGTCATCGCCTATAAGCCCTCAAAGATGATATCATACTGTGGTTTACTTCCCCCAAAACTAAAAAAAAAAACCTACCAGCTTTCTGTCACTCGCCATTGAAAACTATTTAATATCATCCAGAGGTAAGCTCTCCCAAAGATACAATTTATTCTTTACATATTATTCGTTCAAATTTTAAAGAACTATATTAGTGGTACGAGGTCAAACTTTTCAATACTTAGCTTGCATCGGTTCGAGAAGTACTTACTCAATGGTGCGGTACTTTTCAATACTCAGCTTGCATCGGTTCGAGAAGTACTTACTCAATGGTGCGGTCTAAATTCAACGAGTGTATCCCAAACCCTCATAATTGGTTAATTGTTATGTCAGGTCTAACCTTCTTAAAAGAACGAACTCTAACTTACGAATAATTTGTTCCGAGCCTTGACGGAATATTTAGTGTTCTGCCAAAGTGTACCTTCCCGAAGATAAGAGCTTTAACTTGTCTCCACGACAGATCATGTGGTGCGCTACTACTCGCCCTGGAAAGATGGTGAGCACTACTCTCCACGGACCATTTTTTGTTTGTTTTCCCATGATAAATTAATGAGATTAACGAAGCACGCCTCCTAATAAGTTGGTGATAAGGAAACTTATAAGGGGCTTTCCTAATCCTTCCCCTTAACCTGATACTAACAAGTAATCCACAAGCCTGCTCTAGTAGAGCAATGTTGCGATCTTCCCCAAAGCTTCCTGCGTTTCTTTGCAGCTTTTTGCGAACTTGTCTAATCAAAATCGGTCTTTGTTGATCTTGAAACCCACGTCACGCAGTGAACTCATTCTGTGAAACAAGCATTCATTTTTCTCTAATTTCGTTTCACTGATAGACATAAGAAATCATTAATTATTCATACACTAGTCGATGCCTTTTTGTAACTAATAGGTGTACGGTTCTGTCTTACGATTCTGTATCACACTGACCTAGACAGCCAAACAATAACCCACTAACTCCATGCTAACGTCATAACGAGGGTAAGCGGTTGTTTCTGCTCACACAGCGCCAGTAATTATCTAGATGTCTATAAATCAATACCACGTGCAATATTGTGTGCTACCGACTCTTTTGTCCAATAATTATTAGACACTGCTCTCCACCAACTTCTTCCACCGCACAGACGAGATTGTGTATGTCTCACGGACACAATTCCCAATAATGTTTTTGATGTTCTTTATTTGCTTATACTAAGTCAAGCACATTTTGGAGTGACGCAATGCAATGAAATCAAGACATGAAGCACTCTTCATTGGAACAAATTGTTGTTTGGTCCATTGGCATAATTTGTTTCACATGCATGTATGCAAATATGTAGCAACTTCCCCGATGCACGCTCTGCGTATCGAGGGTTTCCATTAGCAATGCTTTAATTTATTGGTGCAAGATTCTTTAAACTTCGGATATTTGTGCGACGCCGCGAGTTCGTTCCCAGAGCCAAGACCAGCTGCCTCCTCGCCCTAACAGCTCGTGACGTAGTCATCGGTGGCCAAACACATTGATCCATTTATCTGAAAACCATCCATCTGGCATCTCGGTAATCTATTAATCCATCGATGCAGAGTTAAGCCATGGAAGTCGATTAAAGGGTGCCGGCAAGAGATCCTGCCATGTGGGCTTTGCCTAGCATGCAGTCTTAATTCGTAAATAAATGAGACGATAAAGCGTTAAGAAATCAGCTCTTTTCACGTTATGCTATCAAATAAATGGACGAGTCGTAACAGATAGCGTGTAGTGCGCACACATGTTACCTTACATAGGGTAAAGTGTCGGGCAACACGACACGGCTGACGGGGACACTATTTTACAATGTATGTTGTGACTGAGAGGCAGATAAGGTTAAGAAATACATGTTGTAACTGAGAGGCAGATAAGGTTAAGAAATACATGTTGTGACTGAGAGGCAGATAAGGTTAAGAAATACATGTTGTGACTGAGAGGCAGATAAAGTTAAGAAATACATGTTGTGACTGAGAGGCAGATAAGGTTAAGCAATATATAATGTGACTGAGAGACAGATAAGGTTAAGCATACATGTTGTGACTGAGAGGCAGATAAGGTTAAGCAATATATATTGTGACTGAGAGACAGATGAGGTTAAGCAATACATGTTGTGACTGAGAGGCAGATAAGGTTAAACGATTTCTGCACTTCTTTCCTGCATGCAGGCAAAATCATTGCATCGACCAGCTCGCATTTAGATTGGGCACTCATGTCTGGCAACTGGACTTGTCCCTGCATTGGATTGGGTGGACACTTTTTTTGAAACAATCTTTCGCTGCATGCCTCAACATTTCTTTCATACATGCCTCAACATTTCCTACGCGTCCCATCATTTCCTACATGCCTCAACATTTCCTATCCCCTATATCAACACGAGAAGCTAATGATGGAATCCATCCACATGACTCATCTACGCACCATCATGATACAATCTTGTCTCCTTCAAAAAAAAACATTTATATTTCGAGATTCGGCTTATCAGAGACACTATTCAACCAACATTCTTCATCACCCAATACAACCATCAACCACCACGACCTCCTACCACAACCAGCACATCACCCACCTTCCCCTAGTGGGTGTTGGTGTCCTCAACACGCCCGCTGGCCACGGCCTGCATACCGACGCGTCGAATATGTCCCCCGACGGTGCGAGGCGTCGCCACTCGCACCTGGGAGGGGAATTAGGGCACCAAAGGCGCCGCCCCGCCAGCCCGGCCGGGCACCGCGGGAGACGGACAGACTCGGCCTTCGATTTTTTGAGTAATCGATGTCAAGGAGGATGCTTACTCATGGTGTCGGCGGACGGGCTACCCTGCCTACGGCCTGCCTCCCATAGGTCCGGAGAAGGTAGTGATTGTGGTGATGTGGGTGATTGTGGAGGTGGTGGTGATAGTGATGATGGATTGAATGTACCTCCTGATGAAGCATGTACGGATGTACAATTTGATTTGATGATTCTGCTATTAATGATGACAGTTGGGCTGTGAAGTACAATCGCTGAGGGCTGCTCCGCATGTTCTGCCACTGAAAATGACGGTGATGGCTGTTCTGTTGCTGATGCTGCTGTATCGCGGAGTGAGCGATAGGCAGGGCAGACAGACGAGGTGTTCCCAACACGGGAGCTGCTAGCTTAGCTTCAGGAGAGCAGGACACGGGAGCTGCTAGCTTAGCTTCAGGAGAGCAGGGCGGACAGACGAGGTGTTCCCAACACGGGAGCTACTAGCTTAGCTTCAGGAGAGCAGGGCAGACAGACGAGGTGTTCCCAACACGGGAGCTGCTAGCTTACCTTCAGGAGAGCAGGGCAGACAGACGAGGTGTTCCCAACACGGAAGTTGCTAGCCTAGCTTCAGGAGAGCAGGACAGACAGACGAGGTATTGCTAACACGGGAAATCACCTAATAAAGAAATGCACACGAGCGAAGTGGAAACGAAGGTGAGACAAGCGCTTCGGTGGAGAGGAAAACATGCAGCCACTGTACCTTGTTCATGGTCAGTTGGCCAGGTTGACGGCTCTGAAGGAGGCAACAGACGATACCCGTAGCAAGCAATCAGTGCTGTGTCTACATGAATCTGGATCTTGTACACCTAAAATTTAGCGGATACACATCATAAATATTGGTATTCAACATGGGGAACAGGAGTTTCTTTGACGAGCAATAGAATAATAAATTCCTCTTTATATTTGCTTATATACAACGCTGTATATATTTATTATACAATTAGAGGTATGATACCTGTACCTAAATAATAGTTCAATGTTTGTCCTTAACTTTGTTAACATATCCTCAGAAATATGTTAGTTGTGCAGGGTTCGTTTAATTAAATGCTTCGATTCGGTGATTAAATGCATGATATCATCGGCTCTGATACTCAATACGAGCAGCTTTGCCCTCAATACGAGCAGCTTTGCCCTCAATACGAGCAGCTTTGCCCTCAATACGAGCAGCTTTGCCCTCAATACGAGCAGCTTTGCCCTCAATACGAGCAGCTTTGCCCTCAATACGAGCAGCTTTGCCCTCATTACTTGCTGTTAAATTATTTATAGCAGTCCACATGAACGATCCTAAATTCTGGCACTTCTCGACTGCCACCGACCGAGGTCAGTTGTCGTTTGATTGAATGACGACTGCCACAAGTCACTGTGATGAGGCTCACAACTCTCACAGGTGCGATGAGGCTCACAACTCTCACAGGCGTGATGAGGCTCACAACTCTCACAAGCGTTATGAGGCTCACAACTCTCACAGGTGTGATGAGGCTCACAACTCTCTCAGGTGTGATGAGGCTCACAACTCTCACAGGTGTGATGAGGCTCACAACTCTCACAGGTGTGATGAGGCTCACAACTCTCACATGTGTGATGAGGCTCACAACTCTCACAGGTGTGATTAGGCTCACAACTCTCACAGGTGTGATGAGGCTCACAACTCTCACAGGTGTGATGAGGCTCACAAC
>SDVV010043459.1:0-10247 GCA_016164225.1 Gammarus roeselii
ACTCTTCACTATACTGGCGCAGCACCGCCCTCCTCCGGACACTCTTCACTTCACTAGCGCAGCACCGCCCTCCTCCGGACACTCTTCACTCCACTAGCGCAGCACCGCCCTCGTCTGGACACTCTTCACTATACTGGCGCAGCACCGCCCTCCTCCGGACACTCTTCACTAAACTGGCGCAGCACCGCCCTCCTCCGCACACTCTTCACTATACTGGCGCAGCACCGCCCTCCTCCGGACACTCTTCACTCCACTAGCGCAGCACCGCCCTCCTCCGGACACTCTTCACTATACTGGCGCAGCACCGCCCTCCTCCGGACACTCTTCACTATACTGGCTCAGCACCGCCCTCCTCCGGACACTCTTCACTATACTGGCGCAGCCTTGTAAGCGCCACCATGGAGACCGGCGTATTAGTAAGGGTTATACCACAGCCCCGCACTGACCCTGTCTAGTATCGTCACGCCCTTCCTATGGGGGGCAAGACACCATTAAGATACTTTTTTCAGATATTTAGTCAATTTTTATGCAAGGAAGTTACGGACAAAATACTCTAGAAATGCACCTTAACACATCATTCTTCGCAACAGTACCCCTCCACCCCCACCCCACCCCGCACTGCAGCACTTTAAGGCTGGCCTGACCTCAGCTGCCACTAGGTTAATGAGGCAGTTTTCCTGCTTGATGGCTAATTACTGTTAGTGCTAAGCTAATAATTAAGCGGATAACGGGGTGCAGTGCTGTCATTCAGGAGGATAATGGCCTGCAGTGCTGTCGGTTCTCCTGGTGTTATTTGCTCTGCTGCGCACCTACGGATGTCCTCTATTTAATAATTCGCCTGTAATTGTTTTGTGGAAAACTGTCGTCATGATGTGGATTAAATGGCCTCATTGACCTCGATCAGTGTAAACTAACCTATGCGAAGTAGGCCTATTTAAGTGATTATGGACAATAGTGACTACAACAAAGGCACATTACTATACTCGTACATGGAATAAGATAACACCGGCAATGGGGGCGAGGTCGCGGCGAGGTTGTCCTCCCGTCCTCAACACAACAATTCTAGAACAGCTTCCAGATCCTGCAGAGAAAATCCCCAAACAAACATTCCGTCTCTCTATGGTGATTTTTTGGCAACGTCCATTCCTCTACACAACTGAGGTTATTCCAGCCTAAGAGAAAAGGTTTATCCAACCAGTGGAGAGCAGGTATACGGCGGGCCAGAGAAACGCTGTCTGCCCGTCCGGCTTTCTCTCTCTGGGGCCCGTCAGTACCACCTTCCCTCTCTGAAGCCTATGCACACACTCGCCCCTGCTTGAAGCGACTGCAGCAGCGAGGCTCCAGCGTTCCTTCGACTGAGATGCTGTAAACACACTACATGTATACAATGCGTGGTGGTGCCGTAAGAATACCACAGCAATACTTTAGTAAATTCCATGAGAATTGGATACAAATCATCTATAATTTACCTAAGCAAGGCCTGGTGTATCGCACCTGTAGAGGTCAGTATAGGAAGTAACTATTCTCGTAAGCAGTTGAACATCAGCATGTAAGCTTTGTTCTGAATGGGAAGTAACTATTCCCGTAAGCAGTTGAACATCAGCATGTAAGCTTTGTTCTGAACTGGAATACTTTCAACGGTGTATCAATGAATCATGCTTAGATGTATACCATTAACATAACATCTCACCAAGATTAGATGCGGCACCAATTGTGAACTGTTTGATATACAGTTAAATGTACCATCCTTCGAGTGCGACCAGAATGAGGCTAGACCCGTGAACCTCGTCTGCCAGGAAAAAACTTTCCAGTCCGTCTGCCAAGATAAAAATAACTCGTGTAATCCGATCTCTGCAAGTAACGGCTTCGACGCTCAAGCACCTTCATTTTCTGCCATGTACTCGGAGCCAGACTCACAAAGCGACTTGTGTCGCGATGGCGCCTCAAACCCTGCCCGGCACTGGGTGGCGCGTATCCAGTTCCACGCGCAGTGCTCAACGCCTGTGACACGATGCAGCACAGTACCCACGACGCTCCTCCGCCTTCCCTAAAAGGGCACACGCGCTGCGAGTACTGTGCAGGGGAGGGCAACAGGGAAGGTCAAACAGTTATGAGTGGCCGCTACCTGTCAGGTCAAAGGATATAATTCATAACTTACTTCTTCCTCTTGTATTTTCGTATCATAACATGAATTATCTCTTAACTGGATGTTTAAATATGGGAAATATATAGAATAAAATCATGAATGGATTTAATGGATACTGCCCTCATCTTAACGTTCTCCAAACTTGTCGCTTATGTTACTGATAAGGCAAAAGGTCTGTTTTCTAAGTACATGTAAGTCGTCATGCGAGGTTTAAGTGAGGTGTAGAGACGTGAGGCTCAGGTGTCCTGACCCCTGTCGTGATGAGCCAACATGACAACACCCTTATTTTACCATGGACAGCACGTAGCCACGCCCTGCAGGAGTGACGACCAGATCAGTGGGAGGGAGGAGGGACACGCAGTCTGCTCCCTAAACACTGCACCTAATGCTCCGCACGGCTTAGGGAGGGAGGAGGGACACGCAGTCTGCTCCCTTAACACTGCGTCTAATGCTCCACACGGCTTAGGGAGGGAGGAGGGACACGCAGTCTGCTCCCTAAACACTGCGCCTAATGCTCCACACGGCTTAGGGAGGGAGGAGGGACACGCAGTCTGCTCCCTAAACACTGCGCCTAATGCTCCGCACGGCTTAGGGAGGGAGGAGGGACACGCAGTCTGCTCCCTAAACACTGCACCTAATGCTCCGCACGGCTTAGGGAGAATTGGGAGGAAGGAGGGACACGCAGGCTGCTCACTAAACACTGCGTCTAATGCTATACACGGCTTAGGGAGAATTAGGAGGGAGGAGGGACACGCAGTCTGCTCCCTAAACACTGCGCCTAATGCTCCACACGGCTTAGGGAGAATTGGGAGGGAGGAGGGACACGCAGTCTGCTCCGTAAACACTGCGTCTAATGCTCCACACTGCTTAGGGAGAGTTTCAGCCCAATAAAATTGAAAGAAGAAAGAGCACGCAGCGTGACCCCTAAAACACTCTGTGAAATGCTCTACACGGATAGCGGAAAGAATCATCGCAACACATTCAATGCCACTTCAATAACCCGACTGAAGCACTCCTTTGATCTACTATTGATATGCCCACGGAATATCCGCTGAAGGCATTCATTAGTGCCACTTAAACCAACTTTTGCATGCTCTGGTAGGGAAGCCGTGAAGAGGAGATGCGAAAGAGGAGTCCATACCTTCTCTGTCTCTCGTGGCAGCACAGGTATTCATCGTGACAGCACAGGTATTCGTCGTGACTGCTCAGGTATTCATCGTGACAGCACAGGTATTCGTCGTGACAGCACAAGTATTCGTCATGACAGCACAAGTATTCGTCATGACAGCACAGGTATTCGTCGTGACAGCACAGGTATTCGTCGTGACAGCACAGGTATTCGTCGTGACTGCACAGGTATTCGTCGTGACAGCACAGGTATTCGTCGTGACTGCTCAGGTATTCGTCGTGACAGCACAGGTATTCGTCGTGACAGCACAGGTATTCGTTGTAACTGCACAGGTATTCGTCGTGACTGGACAGGTATTCATCGTGACAGCACAGATATTCGTCGTGACAGCACAGGTATTCGTCGTGACAGCACAGGTATTCGTCGTGACTGGACATGTATTCGTCGTGACTGCACAGGTATTCGTCGTGACTGCTCAGGTATTCGTCGTGACAGCACAGGTATTCGTCGTGACAACACAGGTATTCGTCGTGACAGCAAAGGTATTCGTCGTGACAGCACAGGTATTCGTCATGACAGCACAGGTATTCGTCGTGACTGCACAGGTATTCGTCATGACTGGACAGGTATTCGTCGTGACTGCACAGGTATTCGTCGTGACAGCACAGGTATTCGTCGTGACGGCACAGGTATTCGTCGTGACTGCTCAGGTATTCGTCGTAACAGCACAGGTATTCGTTGTAACAGCACAAGTATTCGTCGTAACTGCACAGGTATTCGTCGTGACTGGACAGGTATTCGTCGTGACAGCACAGGTATTCGTCGTTACAGCACAGGTATTCGTCGTGACAGCACAGGTATTAGTCGTGACTGGACAGGTATTCGTCGTGACTGCACAGGTATTCGTCGTGACTGCTCAGGTATTCGTCGTGACAGCACAGGTATTCGTCGTGACAGCACAGGTATTCGTCGTGACAGCACAGGTATTCGTCGTGACTGGACAGGTATTCGTCGTGACTGCTCAGGTATTCGTGGGATGGCATCCATGTCTGGCACTTTACTGTAAGTCGAGACTGGCAGAACAACGGCCTGTCGTGGGATGGCTTCCATGTCTGACCCTTTACTGTAAGTCGAGACTGGCAGAACAACGGCCTGTCGTGGGATGGCATCCCTGTCTGACACTTTACTGTAAGTCAAGACTGGCAGAACAACGGTCTGTCGTGGGATGGCATCCATGTCTGAAACTTTACTGTAAGTCGAGACTGGCAGAACAACGGCCTGCCGTGGGATGGCATCCATGTCTGGCACTTTACTGTAAGTCGAGACTGGCAGAACAACGGCCTGCCGTGGGATGGCATCCATGTCTGGCACTTTACTGTAAGTCGAGACTGGCAGAACAACGGCCTGCCGTGGGATGGCATCCATGTCTGGCACTTTACTGTAAGTCGAGACTGGCAGAACAATGGCCTGTCGTGGGATGGCATCCATGTCTCGCCCTTCACTGTCAGTCGAGACGTGTCAGAACGACGGCCTGTCGTGGGATGGCATCCATGTCTGACACTTTACTGTAAGTCGAAACCGGCAGAACAACGGCCTGTCGTGGGATGGCATCCATGTCTGACACTTTACCTTAGGTCGAGACTGGTAGAACAACGGTCTGTCGTGGGATGGCATCCATGTCTGACACTTCACTGTGAGTCGAGACTGGCAGAACAACGGCCTGTCGCGAAATGGCATCCATGTCTGACACTTTACTGTAAGTCGAGAGTGGCAGAACAACGGTCTGTCGTGGGATGGCATCCATGTCTGGCACTTTATTGTAAGTCGAGACTGGCAGAACAACGGTCTGTCGTGGGATGGCATCCATGTCTGACACTTTACTGTAAGTCGAGACTGGCAGAACAACGGCCTGTCGTGGGATGGCATCTATGTCTGGCACTATACTGTATGTAAGCCGAGACTGGCAGAACAACGGCCTGTCGTGGGAACTCATGACCCGGCCATCACTGTGATTGAAAACGAGGCATTTAAAAGAGTGCGTGTATGGATGAAAAGAAACCTGTACTATACACAGATAAATAATATGGCCCTCCAAAAGTCGGCACCTTCAGCGGTATAAGTGATGGGTATTGAAAATGGTTGCACAACACCAGTCATGTTAAAAGGAAACGATAAGTTCATTCAATGCGATTCAACCAAAATTTCCCGTCATCACCTAACTGCTGAACAAATCCTGGCGAGAGTTGCATAGAATGAGGCACTTGCTCGTATCTTCAAAGTTGTCCTCTGCTGAACCATTCTTCATTGCCAGCAGAGGATGCCGTGGATACTCTGCGCTACGGGAAACCTTGGAACGCAATTTGCAGCTCTTCTGTCTCACTCGTCGACATGCGAACCGCTCGTTCTGACGTCACGTCCTCCGCTGGCTGATGGATGACTTCTACAGGAAGGGCATCAATCCGTCAATGCCCTGTTAACACGCGGACAGGAAGGCTGACCGCCCTCACTAAGCACCAGTACCCACTGTTCAATCGTCGGATGCCCTGTTAACACGCAGACAGGGAGGCTGCATCGCCCTCACTAAGGATCAGTACCCACTGTTCAATCGTCGGATGTCCTGTTAAAACGCAGACAGGGAGGCTGCATCGCCCTCACTATGCACCAGTACCCACTATTCAATCGTCGGATGCCCTGTTAACACGCACCGCCCTCACTAAGCACCAGTACCCACTGTTCAATCGTCGGATGCCCTGTTAACACGCAGACAGGGAGGCTGCATCGCCCTCACTAAGCACTAGTACCCACTGTTCAATCGTCGGATGCCCTGCTAACACGCAGGCAGGACCTTTATACCGCCTTCGTCAAGTACCATGCCAAGGGCATCCATCCGTCAGATGCCCTATTACCAACACACCTGCAGGGACTTTGCACACAAAGTACCGCCCCTGACCCTAGATTCCCCTTATCAGGGCCTTGAAACAATCGACGTCGCCCTCTCTCGGGTTTCTACTCTACTACACTCCGGGGACATTTAGTGTGCGGCAGCATTGACTGCCACTACCATCGACATGTCAGCTATTGTACCACGCCATCACTGATACCCAATGCATCGTGGGTCTGAGGCACGGCCTACCCTCGGATTCAAGACTTGCAAGTCACAGATGTAAGACGGTGGGCACAACGCTCGTGTTGCCCTCGGATACAAGAAGTGAAGTTAGTTAGGGCTGCTTGGGGGGGGGGGTGCAAACCACGGGCATGCAGGTACCCTTGATTGCAAGAGCTGAACAAGTGCTGAACAGTGGGCTGCACGAAGCACGGTCTACTCTGGAATGCAAGAACTGAGCGGTAAGTCGCAGGTGCTGCCCTCGTATGCAAGAAGTAAACGAGGGCTGCTTGGCAGGCACTAATCACGTGCTAAACTAAGATACAAGAGCTAACAGTAGGCTGCAGTGGTGGGCAAGAAGCAGGTGCTGCCCTCGTATGCAAGAGGTGAACGAGGGCTGCTTGACAGGCCCTAATCACGTGCTAAACTAAGATACAAGAGCTAAACAGTAGGCTGCAGTGGTGGGCAAGAAGCAGGTGCTGCCCTCGTATGCAAGAGGTGAACGAGGGCTGCTTGACAGGCCCTAATCACGTGCTAAACTAAGATACAAGAGCTAAACAGTAGGCTGCAGTGGTGGGCAAGAAGCAGGTGCTGCCCTCGTATGCAAGAGGTGAACGAGGGCTGCTTGACAGGCCCTAATCACGTGCTAAACTAAGATACAAGAGCTAAACAGTAGGCTGCAGTGGTGGGCAAGAAGCAGGTGCTGCCCTCGTATGCAAGAGGTGAACGAGGGCTGCTTGACAGGCCCTAATCACGTGCTAAACTAAGATACAAGAGCTAAACAGTAGGCTGCAGTGGTGGGCAAGAAGCAGGTGCTGCCCTCGTATGCAAGAGGTGAACGAGGGCTGCTTGGCAGGCACTAATCACGTGCTAAACTAAGATACAAGAGCTAAACAGTAGGCTGCAGTGGTGGGCTAAAAGCCCGTGCTAACCTCAGATAGAAGAGGTGAACGGTGGCCAGCTTGGTGATCCAGTGTCAGCTCAAGGAGGCTGGCAAGCGAGGAACCATGTGATGTATCCAGGAAACAATCTCTCGAGGCAGGAATATTCGTCTCGTCGCCACTCGCGGAATAAAGCGCTTCTTTGTACTCGGATACAACCTACCCCAACTGTACGAGGAGATCAGCAGAGAAAGTGCTGTTCTTTAGAGGGGACTATCCTTTGAATCAATTGCACGGGAAATACTGAGGGCTCTCGTCAGTGGAAACACGCGCTAGCATAATTTGGTTTGCCTTGTATCTCTCGAGCAACCAACTGGTATATATGAGGAGAAACTAAAATAACTTTATTCTGTTCCGAAAATGCATACTAAAAGTCACAATAATTCATTGAAGTAGAGGAAAAAATGACCATGCGCAACAAGCCCGGATAACTCCATATGCAAGGGTGAACAAACCCAGAAAAAAATTCATGTATGAAACACACATAAAGTAAATAGCATACATACCGAACATTGAGTTAACAGTACGGGGCCCAGCATCGGTGTGCGTGTGAGAGCTACGCCGGGTGACATCTGCAAATGGCGCGATCGGTCACAAGAAGCTGAGCAGGAGAGGACCTTTGAACCATGCCTCGTTACAGACGTCTCTATACAGGTCTTTAACTGTAGCAGGAGGACCTTAGACTAATCCAATAATGTTGATGCTTTGCTGCTTGGTACGCTGGGACACAATAGCCTAGGAGAGCCAAGGAATGGTGGTGGCCCAGAATGACTTCGTCGTAACGATCATGAGGTTTATAGGTCTGTCTCCCTTCTTGAATTGTTGCTATTTCAGACAAGGTTAAAGATCATGTTCTCATATGACAGTGTACACCCTTCAATCCCAAGCCCAAGAGCATTATCATGATTTATTCTGTCTTCCTAGGACTCGCCATCTTATCCTCTGATTCGCTGCACATGAATTGTTTGCTGACTCGTTCATGAACCCCCATTAAAGCATGCTATCAATTCGTTATTTATGTTGGATGTGTAGTCGTCAAGATTGCACAACACTAATTCCTGCTTGTTGTTTCCTCTTAGTGTACACTGTACAGCATCCTATCCAACGGTGAGGCTCCTGAGAGGGCCTGGGTGATTTGCTTTTGATACATAAGTGCATGGTGTCTTAACCTTCTACCGAGGGTTTCAAATAGTCCTGCACACTCCTAACCAAATATTGTGAAGACCGATCAAATTTACCATATATTGGTATCATATCTACCAGTGAAAGTGTTCAAATACATGGTCTCTGTCACGAAATTTATTTGAAAATATTGCAACTTCAAAATGGCACCTCCTTTCATCGATTCCGAGCGTTCGAAGCCTCTACGAAGAAACGATAAGTTTGATTCCCGTAAAGAGAAGATGGAGGCCAATGTGAGGAATAACCTGTGCCCGACAAAGTGACAAGACGATTTTTAAATAACAGAGTCTCGAGGACAAATGCCAACGTTCGAAACGCACCAAAGAAGCAGCATTTTTACAAAAACCTGCTGCAAATGTTGAGGGCATAGTGTAGCATTTTCAAAGAGAACCCAGAGCGTCAGTCCACCCATCTTCCAATGCCTTCGTTTCATCACGTGCTACGATATGGCCTTTTGTCCTTGAAAATTAATTAGTGCATTTGTACAAGATTCAATTTGGGCAGAGTATTACAGATCGAGAGAGGGAAAAGTTGATCAAATTTGCCTCAGAAGAATTGCAGGGTCCTGAAGAAACACCACACCAATTGGGAATACTAAGATTCTAGAAAGAGGCTCAGTTTCACATAAGAGGAGGAATCAGTCGTCATAACTGTCGCTATTGGTCAACCTCTGACCCTTTTTGAGAGGAATAATTCGTTCTGCATTCAAAACGCGGACGGCCTGAGCTTTCATTTGAGAAGCTGATGGGATTGTTTTTTTTAAGAATGTGTACAGGCTGAAAATTACCTAAGGATGATACGAGATCTATTCTGGTCTGAATGAATCAGAATTAACACTGAAGAAGACATCACCTCATTTCTCAAGAGTTGTCCGGGACTGGATCAACATGACGTTCGCGAAGAGATGGAGATGCCGCGGAACCGACGGAGACACGAATGTTGCATGGCCTCCTCGTTGGCCGGATTTGACACCGTGTGATTTCTTCTTGTGGGGCTATCAAGTGGAAGGCTTACACAACATGTCCATGAAGCCAAGATGATCTCAAGAATCGTATCAGAGAAGTGTTCGACCAAATTGACGGGCATATGTTGAAGAGAGAGCTGAAAAATTTAAAGAGCGACTTCGACGATTAATCCAAAAAGAAGGCGGTCTTATAGAAACCAGTGGATAAGTTTTCAAAACCTTTTCGTTTCTGTTAACATTTATGAAAAAAAAACAGTAAAACGGTTACTTTTTTGTGTAAAACTTTCAGCTCATGCGTATCATTTGTATAAATTGTTGGGATTGTACACCCTGAATGGAAGGTTGTTTCTAAAATAAATTCAACGGCAAATACAACACACAAAAGCACATAAAAATACGGTCAGCTAAACTGAGAGTAGAACAAATCTATACCTGTACATAGAGTGTACAGATCCATGCTTGCGTTTCACGTTGGTCAAGAGTAGTCAATACCGTTCTGGCTCAGCTCATGACCGTGAGCTGAGCTCATGGCCGTGAGCTGAGCTCGTGACCGTGAGCTGAGCTCATGACCGTGAGCTGAGCTCATGACCGTGAGCTGAGCTCATGACCGTGAGCTGAGCTCATGACCGTGAGCTGAGCTCATGACCGTGAGCTGAGCTCATGACCGTGAGCTGAGCTCATGGCCGTGAGCTGAGCTCATGACCGTGAGCTGAGCTCACGACCGTGAGCTGAGCTCATGACCGTGAGCTGAGCTCATGACCGTGAGCTGAGCTCATGACCGT
>SDVV010043460.1:0-10247 GCA_016164225.1 Gammarus roeselii
ATAATTCCTTCATAAATAACATATATCCTATTTTTTCCTTCATTAAATCCTTCACAAATAATATATATAGAGTCACAAATTATCCATTGCCGTTTTTGCGCCCCGTTTCGATTACCGTTTTTGCGCCCCGTTTCGATTACCGTTTTTGCGCCCCGTTTCGATTACCGTTTTTGCGCCCCTTACTACTACTTATAATCAGGCCAGAGCCAATGCCAGGCATTATTTTAACCAGGCCTGGGTCTATGCCGGGCACCATTTTAACCAGGCCAGGGTCAATGCCGGTCACCATTTTAACCAGTCCAGGGCCAATGCCGGGCATTATTTTAACCAGGCCAGGGTCAATGCCGGGCACCATTTTAACCAGGCCAGGGCCAACGCCGTGCACCATTCTAACCAGGCCAGGGCCAACGCCGTGCACCATTCTAACCAGGCCAGGGCCAATACCGGACATTATTTTAACCAGGCCAGAGTCAATGCCGTGCACCATTTCAACCAGGCCAGGCCAATGCCGTGCACCATTTCAACCAGGCCAGGGCCAATGCCGTGCACCATTTTAACCAGGCCAGGGCCAATGCCGGGCACCATTTTAACCAGGCCAGGGCCAATGCCGTGCACCATTTCAACCAGGCCAGGGCCAATACCGTGCACCATTTTAACCAGGCCAGGGCCAATGCCGGGCACCATATTAACCAGGCCAGGGCCAATGCCGGGCACCATTTTAACCAGGCCAGGGCCAATGCCGGGCACCATTTTAACCAGGCCAGGGCCAATGCCGTGCACCATTTCAATCAGGCCAGGGCCAATGCCGTGCACCATTTTAACCAGGCCAGGGCCAATGCCGGGCACCATATTAACCAGTCCAGGGCCAATGTCATGCACAATGTTAACCAGGTCATTGCCAATGCCGGGCACCATAACAGTAGACATAAGTGATACAAGGAGTAATTTTTGGGGGGTCATACGAGTACCCCTACCTCGGCAGAAAGTTGGTTGCGCTCCTGGATATGGCGATACAAGGAGTATTTTTTTTTAATTGACCAATGTAATTGTTATGAAGTATGTTATTTCTTAGTGTGACCGACTTACTCACTGTATATCTTGGACATTGTAGTTGTATGTTAAGACAAATTACTCTTGTGGTCAAGCTAATTAATGTAGGCACAGAAAGAAACACCGGGGAGGGTGGGGAAGAGGGTAGGGGAGGAGGAAAGGGGAGGAGAGTCAGGCGTCTAGGTGATACGAAACGCAATTTTTCGTTCATACGGCCAATGTAATTTTTATGAAGTATGTTATCTCTTAGTGTGTCTGACTTAGTCGCTGTATATCTCGGACATTGTAGCTGTATGTTAAGACAATTACTCTTGTGGTCAAGTTAATTACTGTAGGCACAGACAGAGCACCCTGGACGGGTGGGGAAGAGGGTAGGGGAGGAGGAAAGGGGAGGGGTTCAGTCGTCTAAGTGATACGAAACGCAATTTTTGTTTATTCGGCCAATGTAATTGTTAGGATGTATGTTATTTCTTAGTGTGTCCGACTTTGTTGCTGTATATCTCGGACATTGTAGTTGTATGTTAAAACAAATTGATCTTGTCGTCAAGATAATAACTGTTGGCACAGACAGAGCACCCGGGACGGGTGGGGAAGAGGGTAGGGGAGAAGGAAAGGGGAGAAGGTCAGACGCATAGGGACGACAAGGAGCAATATATCTGTGACATTATTCCTGTAGGTTTATTTAGTTCTATTTTGGTTCATTGCTTTTGTGGTTTGTAGCCACATAGAGACAATTACTCAAGTGGGTCTCAATTTAGCTATGACAATTAGTGATTTTATCTCTAGATGTGTGGTCGTTACGAGTTTTTGAATGAAAATGACGCTTTATATTATGACGGGCTGATTATATAGGATACATTCATATCGTATTATATAGATTCACAGGCCCTTCTGTTATTTCAATGGCTTTTATATTGATCGCACATATTTGTTGTGTCATTGGAATAGAATCTTTTATATCGCTTCTATTTAGTTTTCAATGTGTTTTTTTCTTTATTACTGAGGTGCGTATGTGGTATTATATAGCAAAATTCGATATTTATTACGAAATCCCCTTGTATGGATATATTTCCAGATACGTTTAGTGAAGCGCACATTTGTTCACGATTTTTTTTTCAGATGAAAGTTTTTGTGGATAATCAGACAAGATTTTTATGTATACGTAATTTATTTATATATAAAAATCCATTGCTTAACATATTGTTTCATGCTATCGACATTTTCATTATGAAATCTTCATATTACGTCTGGGGTTACAGTGATATACGTTCACGCATATTCGATACATATGACAGGTGGACAATCAAACATGATCAATTGCATATTTATTCGATTTAGATAGAAACATTCACAACATTTTTAGGGGTCTCTTGCACTACGTTTCAATGCACATTTTCAATGCCTATTTAGGTGAACAATGAGACAAGTTAGTTAATAAACTATATGTATATTATTTACATAAGAGCTTATAAGAATTTTTTGTATTTTATGAACATTTACTGGATGAAACCTGTTGATGTGGACGTGCTTTCGTCATTTCATGTAAAAGAATACTCGTAAGATATTATTTTCTGCCACAAGCACTAAACGATATGGATTTTTTATAAGTTATTAAATTGTGTTATGTATTTTTAGTAATGATCACTTGATTTATGTTGAATTTGTATTTTTTTCAGAATTTTGAATAGTTATCTCATACAGTTATAGAAATTTAGGATATTTTAGGTCGCATCTTCCACACTATTTCAGGCATAATTGGTAGGTTGTTGCATAATCTTGGTATTTTTATATGTATATATGACATTATGTTACGATTATGCCATGGTTACTTTAACACTTAGCGCTCCGTTATACTTACTCTAGCAGTAACTCCTTCTATCGTTTTCTTTGTTATCCGACGTAGAGAAATCTGTAAAATAAATAGGTGACTGTTTCAATCCTTCAATACCAGTTTTAAGATGTAAATTTCTGTTGGGGTGCGGTTGAGGTTGCCCCCAAGCAAAATTTTGGATGCGCTTCTGGAAAATTTTGTAAGTTAGCTACTATCTGTTCTTTGTCTTATCAGTAATTGAACGCTATGAACATTTACAGGTTATAACATGTTCATGTTGACGTGCTTTCATAATTTCACACGAAAGTGTACTCGTATGGTAGTATTTCTGTCGGAGATTGATAGGTCCGCAAACCTAAATATCTGCGTTTTTTTCGGTCATATTTCTAATGAGCATTTACGGTTTGACTACCCTTAGCCGCTGGTCTGTGGTCTCGGACATGCGAGCAACATACTGTAACACGTTGGTTGCAAGCAAATGATCCCGCTCGGATAACCTTTGGCAGTTTCGCTTTTCAGTAGTCCCAGCAGTCATTTATTTGATTCATCGTACAAAGGATGTTTTTCGGGTTATGTATAGGAAGTCCATGTAATCAGCCAGGGGAACTGGCCATATTTTACGCCTCAATGTCCAGCCGCGCACACGGCATGCGCGCAATGTAAATATCAATGACTGAAAAACCGTACATAAGGTTAGGTTAGGTATCATACATGAGGTCAGGTTAGGTTAAATTAGGGTTTTAATGGGTGTGAATATCATGTGATAGTGATGCACATTGAATATCTTGTAACAAAAGCGAGGGATGTTGTTCTGTGGGTTAGGTTAGGTTGCGTAGGTAGTAATGCATCTGGCAGTGTATGGTAACTCTTTTGCATAAAATGAGTGTAAATGCCTACATGGTGCTCCATACATGTGCCAAACCAGTGACGCTAACGATCTGTAGGTATAAAATTTGACTCATATCTAAGGATGCAGTGGGCGTATTGATAGAACATAATAAACCGGACCTGAGTTTCCAATCTAATGAGATAGACAGTGCTCAATATGGTGCGAGCGTAAAAGAAGGTATGGTGCCACAAACACTTAAGCTTAGGATATTTGAAAATTGGGTGAAAACGGTTAAATCGATATAGAGGGAGAAAGACCCAAGACAAACCGAAATGGGTAGTGATATCTAGGAGAAGTCACGTGAAGAAAAAACCTGTTAAAGTTGGAGGAAACCTAATTATCAAATGGGGTAATAAAAGGGGTATCAAGTGTAAGAAATGTAAAATTGCACAATAAAAATCAAATGTATACCTGACTTTGATTCAAAATATTTGGTTCTGAAACATGAGGAGAGAGAATTATATCTCAAACTACATCATTGATAAAGAACCCACAGAGGAGCACTGATACCAAGGATCAAGATAACACAAGAGAGGGAGGTCGAAGTCATTACTTATGGTTCGCCAAGATGCTCAAGTAAAATTTTGGGTGTGAATAGATATGTTTTCGTATAAATGATATCCCGTGTATATATAAATATAAATGTGTCAAAATTTATTATCAATAAACAATACATCTAATAAATCTTTGTTTGCAAAATCCTAAATTCAACTCGAATGATTTGCATTGAAATGCACTAAAACACACCTTGCCTTTCGTTGAAAATGTGATAGATTTCAAGCTAATTGAAGTTGTACACAGCTACCTAAGCTATCGCAGATATATATTTCGTCAGGTCCAAACAGAAGCTAATGCACAAGCCTACAGCTTCTTTTGTGACTCCCTGAATCCATGCTAAAGTGACAAACGCACGCTTGCGCGCATGCGCGTGTGCGCGCGTGGACATTGAGGCGTAAAATGCTGCCAGTTTGCTGGCTGATTACATGGACTTCCTAAACATAACCCGAAAAAATATCCTTTGTACGATGAATCAAATAAATGACTGCTGGGACTACTGGAAAGAGAAACGACCAACGATTACCCGAGTGAGATCATTTGCTTGCAACCAACGTGTTACAGTATACTGCTCGCATGTCCAAGACCACAGACCAGCAGCTAAGGGTAGTCAAATCGTAAATGCTCATTAGAAATAAGACCGAAAAACAAGTACGAAGAAATTTGGGTTTGAGGACCTATCAATCTCCGACAGAAATACTACCATACGCGTACACTTTCGCGTGAAATTATGAAAGCACGACAACATGAACATGGTATAACCTGTAAATAATCATAGCGTTCATGCCGCGGAAATCTCTGATAAGACAAAGAACAGATATGAGCAAACTTACCTAATTTTCCAGGAGCGCATCCAAAATTTTGCCTGGGGGTGTCCTCAACCGCACCCCACCACAAATTTACATATTGAAACTGGTATTGAAGGATTGAAACAGTCACCTATTTATTTTACAGATTTCTCAATGTCATATAACAAAGAAAACGATTGAAGGAGTTACTGCTGGAGTAAGTATAACGGAGCGCTAAGTGTTAAAGTATCCATGGCATAATCGTAACAGAATGTCATATATACATATAAAAATACCACAATGATGTAACAACCTACCAATTATGCCTGAAATAGTGATGCAAACCTAAAATATCCTAAATTTCTATAACTGTATGAGATAACTATTCAAAATTCCGAAAACAAAAATTCAACATAAATCAAGCGATCATTACTAAGAATACATAACACAATTTGATAACTTACAATAAATCCATATCGTTCAGTGCTTGTGGCAGAAAATAATACCTTACGAGTATACTTTCACATGAAATGATGTGAGCACGTCCACATCAACAGGTTTTTATCCTGTAAATGTTCATAAAATGTATAAATCATTATAAGCTCATATATAAATAATATACAAATCTAAATTTATAAACTTGTCTCATTGTCCACCTAAATAGGCTTTAAAAATGTGCATTGAAACGTAATGCAAGCAAACCTAAAAAAGTATGTAAATGTTTCTATATAAATCAAATAAATATATAATTGACCATGTTCGATTGTCCACCTGTAATATGTATCGAATATAAGTGAACGTATATCAATGTAACCCCAGACGTGATATGAAGATTTCATAATGAAAATGCCGATAACATGAAAAAATATATAAAGCAATGTATCTTTCACCATAAATAAATTACGTATAAATGAAAATCTTGTCTGATTATCCACAGAAAAATTCATCTGAAAAAAAAATCGTGAACGAATGTGCGCTTCACTAAATGTATCTGAAAATATATCCATACAAGAAGATTTCATTAAAATATCGAATTTTGCTATAAAATACCACGTACGCACCTCAGTAATATAGACAAAAAAACATTGCAAACAAAATAGAAGCGATATAAAAGATTCTATTCCAATGACACAACAAATATGTGCGATCAATATAAAAACCATTGAAATAACAGGAAGGCCTGTAAAACTATATAATACGATATAAAAAGTACCCTATTAAAATGTATCCTGTCCTATCAGCCCGTCCTAATATATACCGTCATTTTCATTCAAAAACTCGTAACGACCACGCATCTAGAGATAAAATCATTAATTATCATAGCTAAATTGAGACCCACTTGAGTAATTGTCTCTATGTGGCTACAAACCACAAAAACAATGAACCAGAATAGAACTAAATAAACCTACAGGAATGATGACACAGATATATTCACTCTCAACTCCCGGGTGGTCTCTATCAAAAATTGCTCCTTGTCGTCCCTATGCGTCTAACTCATTTCCCCTTTCCTTCTCCCTTATCCTCTTCCTCACCCGTCCCGGGTGCTCTGTCTGTGCCTAGAGTAATAATCTTGGCTACAAGGTCAATTTGTCTTAATATACAATCACAGTGTCCGAGATATGCAGCGACTAAGTCAGACACACTAAGAAATAACATACTTCATAACGATTACATTGGCCGAATAAACAAAATTGCGTTTCGTATCACTTAGACGACTGAACCCCTCCCCTTTCCTTCACCCCTACCCTCTTCCACACCCGTCCCGGGTGCTCTGTCTGTGCCTACAGTAATTAACTTGACCACATGAGTTATTGTCTTAACATACAACTACAATGTCCGAGATATACAGTGACTAAGTCAGACACACTAAGAGATAACATACTTCATAACAATTACATTGTCCGATTAAACAAAAAAAAAATCGTTTCGTATCACTTAGACGCCTACTCTCCTCCCCTTTCCTCCTCCCCTACCCTCTTCCCCAGCCTCCCGGGTTTTTCTCTCTCTGCCTACAGTAATTAACTTGACCACAAGAGTAATTTGTCTCAACATACAACTATAATGTCCAAGATATACAGCGAGTAAGTCGGTCACACTAAGAAATAACATACTTCATAACAATTACATTGTTCGAGTATAGAAAAAAATGTCTCCTTGTATCACCATATCCAGGAACGCAACCAATTTTTTACCGAAGGGGGTACTCGTGGGACCCCCAAACAATTGCTCCTTGTATCACTTATATCTACTCATAACCGAGCCACGGCCATTGACGGGCACCATTTTAACCAGGCCAGGGCCAAATCCGGGCACCATTTTCACCAGGCCAGGGCCCATGCCGTGCACCATTTTAACCAGGCCATTGCCAATGCCGAGCATTCTTTTAACCACGCCAGGGTAAATGCCGGGCACCATTTTAACCAACCCAGGGCCAATGCCGTGCACCATTTTAACCAGGCCATTGCCAATGCCGGACACCATAACCAGGCCACGGCCAATGACGGGCACCATTTTAACCAGGCCACGGCCAATGTCACGCACAATTTTACTAAGGCCAGTGCCAATGCCGGGCACCATTCTAACTAGGTCACGGCCAATGCCGGGCACCATTTTTACCGCTTCGGTATCAATGCCAGACTCAATTGGTTACTTTAAAATGTTTCTACTAATGCTGGGCATCGTTTCTGAAACGTGCTTCCTCCGAAAGCAAGTTGGTGACGATCCGGTAAATTTATCGAGCCGTTTCTTAAGCATTTCGATTGTTTCGCTGTTTAAATCTTCCCTAGGAAGTTTGTTTTATTTTTTGACAACTGTATACCTGAAGAAATCTACCCTTAATGTGGATGTGAAGTGTTTACAAACGAGTTGGTCACCATTATTCCTGGTTACTCCGCTCGCACGTAGAGTGAAAAGGCACGTTTGGTTGACGCATCCCTCGCCTTTCAGAATCATCCACACGTCGGTCAAGTCATCGCCAATTCGACTCTACTCCGGCCAATACAAGTTGAGTTCACAAAGTCGTCTTCGTGCGATTTATTGTTCAACTTACAGAGTATTCGAGATGTTGCCTAACGAATGTATTGTACAACCTCGTATCACTGTACCTGCACCTGCATATGAAACAGATCGAGGTATCATGACCAGCATTTTATTGGTTGTGATGAACTATGTACATAACTTTACATTTAAAGAAGCTGAATTTTATTTTCCAACTTATTGATCAATCAATTATTTTCTTTAGGTCTAATTGGATCATAAGAAACTTAAGGTCTGTTTATACTTTGTCTCCTGGTTTTGTGTTGTCTGCAAACGTGGAAGAGTTCCCTAGCACGTTTTCAACGGGACCGTTCACCCTGCTTGTCACATGACGCCATGAAGAAGATGTTCTGGAAACTCCGATGAGCCAGAATTCTATCCGTTTATTAAGCTCGCCTTGAATCCGATGTTGTGCAATTGACTATCTCAGCGTGTGGAAAAAACTTTACCGAAAGCTTTTTAAAAATCAATGTATGACAGCAATTGAATTTCAAATCGTAAAGGACCATTATATTTGTACAAATTAGCAGCAGGTCTGTTCGACATGAACGAGTCAAAAGTTTCTAATTGTCATGTTTGTCGCCAAAAATTCTGTTGTTGTATCCGTAGTGATATTTTCCATCAATTTGCCGATGACTGAGTTGAGACCGATTGGTCGGTAATTGCCAGAACCTTTCATGTCTCTTCAAAAGAAAAGTAAGTAGCGTTCGGCCTCCTTTCGTAATTTATAAAAAAGTGTATATTTGGAGATCTTTCGCTTATACATCGAGTTGCAGAGTAGCTGCCACGAATGTCTCACTTGGGGTCAGGTGGGCGCCAACTTACAACCTCAGGCTCCCAATGAACGTCTGTTGTGAGGAGAGCCCGACACGCTACCCCCCTCGGCCACTCGGCCACCGAGGGACAAATCACATTGTGTAGGATAGGAATAAAAACTTTTAGAGGGGTTCTGCAAGTTTGCTCTTAGCCTCCTTTAGTATTCTGGCTTGAACTTGGTCAGGGCCTGGGGATATTGTAACTTTCAATTTGTCTATGCATCTCATTACATTGGCACCAAAAAAAGGACGAGGCTGAAGGAGGCGAATTCACTTTCTGCGATTGGATTGGAATAGTTGGACTCTCTACAGTACGCATAGAAGAAAAATATTGGATTGGTTAGACGATCATTCTAGGTTTGTACGTTCCAAGCTCTCCGCGATCCTATTACAGGCCTTGAATTCTTTACTCGAGCATTTTGAACTACAAAAAAAACTCTTCTGCTGTCTGTTGAGTCAGCTTAGTGTTAAACAACATTTAACCAATGAATAAATGGACAATTGTAGAAAATTGTTTATATTGTAAGATATTTTATGCCGGGAAAGTAATCCAGATATCCTGTCAGTATATCTGAACCATCCTATAATGCGGGAAAACCTCCTCTACAACAGCGTTAAAATCAGAGGTTGGGAGAAGGGCAGAGGAAAAGTGGAATTTCAAGGGTGCAGCTTCAAGGACAGAAGATTCAAAGCACTACAATGTCGATGAATTTCCGTTCGTGACAGAGAGTTCGTCAAAAAACAACAAAAATTATCAACAAGAAATTCTTCTTCAAGCTAATTCTTAATTGTCCACGGTAACAGTATATATTTGCAAAAAAAATTATTGATATTTACCATTCAATCAATTAACAAGAAAAATATGATTATTTCCAATTAATAAACCTTTGCATTTATCATTCCAATGGTTATTTATGGTTAAAATTAATGTAACGCAATAATGGAGCCACCAACTGGATTATCTGACAAGATGTTTTAAAAAATTGGAGTCCCATGCAGAGTCCATGTTTGGGCTTATACACCTGTTGAACACAAAGAACCGGCCTTAGCAACTCTCCACTACAGACTCCTACAGGTTCATACACCTGTTGAACACAAAGAACCGGCCTTAGCAACTCTCCACTACAGACTCCTACAGGTTCATACACCTGTTGAACACAAAGAACCGGCCTTAGCAACTCTCCACTACAGACTCCTGCAGGTTCATACACCTGTTGAACACAAAGAACCGGCCTTAGCAACTCTCCACTACAGACTCCTGCAGGTTCATACACCTGTTGAAC
>SDVV010043461.1:0-10247 GCA_016164225.1 Gammarus roeselii
AAAAAAAACTAACGCGATGCAGCAATGTTGGCTGGTTTGATATTCGGCGCCATAAGTATGATGGCTCCAGCGTCACTCTAATCTAATCTTACGCTGCTTTGCCAGTCAAATGAGACTGGTGCCAGAAGGACGTTGACTCCAGTGCACTAGAAAGCCTTGACACTCAAATCTTCTTAGTAAATAGCTCCCCTTAATTTTATCTTGTAGGTAAAATATTGAACGCTTCATGATGAAAATATTGTAGTTCATGGTTGAACAATTTGAATTTAAATTATCGAAAATGAGTTGGCTAACCAATGATTTATTTGAGTCAAATCTACAGATTGCTGTGTAACTGAGCTAAGATATTCGTTCACATTGATTATTATCATGGTTTGGTACCCGTGCATACCATTGATACTGGCAGCGTGAAGGATTCTGTCTCTATGCAGTAAAAAAACCTATCATTCTAGATTAGATTTTAGCGACGAAGCTTTCTATCACGCTGGAGCCATCGTCCTTCTGGTACCGAACGTCAAACCAGCAAGCAGTGCAGCATCAAGTTAGTAATCCCTATTATTCTAATCTAATCTAATATTCGTCTATAGCTTGATGCAGCACTTGTTGCTGGTTTGTCGTTCAGCGCCAGGAGGACGCTGACTCCAGTGCGCTAGGAAGCCTTGCCACTTAATTGTTGTTAATACTTTCTTATTCATTTACAGCTGCTGGTGTGTTCTACCACTTCCAATTTGATGAACTCTCACAGGCTGCTCTCATGAGATCGTTCTTCAGGGGCCACTTCTTCCCTTACGGAATCATCACCTCCCGGTGGATAGGCAAAGGTAAGTTTTGTCCTATCTCCGGCCACCGGCCTACATAGCGAACTCCTGTCCAAAATAGCAAACCCATTGTGCCTACATAGCTGAACTCCTGTCCAAAATAGCAAACCCCTTGTGCCGACATAGCTGAACTCCTGTCCAAAATAGCAAACCGATTGTTTGTACAAAGCCTAAATTCCAGTTCAAAACGATTGTACAGACTGTTTCTTAATAGCTAAATGCCAGTTTAAAACTATGAATCCAATCGCTTCTAAATTGTGTCAGAAGGCTCGGTAACGAGTCAATTCATTGTCACAGTTTCTTGAATGCTCTTACGTGGAAATTTAATTATTTCCTTTGTAATAATAAATATGTTCAGCTTGTTTGCTAGCAATATCAAATTACAAAACTACACAGTCACTGTTATTCTTTCAATTTTCTCCAGTGTATTATATTCCTTTTTGTACTGATTGACAAAAGTAAAGATCTTTGTGACATTTGTTTTGTGCATGCAGCAACAAACAATTCGACACTAAATAAAATAAGGTTAATATCCCACCAAAAGCTGAACGATTGAGTACCTGCAAGCATACCAAAACAATTCGCTGAACGGAGCGCAAGTGGCGAAATTGATTTAAGATCCTGAGAATAACGATCCCATGCTTGTGGACTGCCAATGGCCGAAGACCTCGTCAGAAAGAGACTAGTGGGCACTCGTTGGAGCTGTTGAAATGACAGGTTCATTGTTTCCAAAAGTTATGCATCTGCAGTGGTGGAAGCCTTGTTATCCCCTGTGAAAAGATGATCTCGAAACAATAATTTCATCCAAAGAAACAGCTGTGCTACCCATTATGGTCACCTTCTCACGTGATCGCTAGATTGTAATTGTCTGCCTGCATCAACTGCAGGTTGATGAATGCTGGAGAATTTCATTATTTATCGATTATTCAAGTATGTTCAAGTATCATTGTTCAAATGTGTCCGGGCATATGAAATATGCCAATTGTCTTTTTCCCATGCTTTAGAACGTTGGAGAACTCGCTGTGGGATGCTGGGCCATATCTACCTATGGGATGTTGAAACTTGTGTTCATGTATGGATGATACCACATCATTGGGCCCACAATAGCCGCGTCAAAATGGGAGTTGTCCCTTCTGTGTTCAGTCAAGCTTGTGTTATGTTGATATGTTACAGTCATATGATATATTATAAGTTGGATTAGATAAGTCATTTTATTCGGTCTACGGCGATCCCTTTCTCAGTACACAACACAGAGCTCAATCTCAGTTTTTGGGCAGGTGAGGGAATTGCACACCTTCATTCAACCTTTACAGCAGCTTTCCTTTCGTAGTGTTATTTCATGTGGTGTTTTTGCCAATGTGGAGACCTCGTGCACGGTATTTCCGATACTCGTCATTCCTTATTTATGGAACGGGTATTTGGAGAGGTGTTGAGATGCTAACATTCAAAATACCGCCTTTGCGTGAAATGTTTTGGAAATGCTACCCCAGGTCTTCCAAACTCAGGACAACCCTCAGGCAGTTGAGTTTTTGTCCACTCTGACATTGAAGCTCAAATTTATACACATTTTTATTCGTGTCCTTTTAGGTTGTAGCGATGATGAAAAAATGTACAAAGTCATCATTTGCTTGGTAAGTTTCTAGATAGCTTACTATGTGCTTATTTGTATATAACTTTGCTAGTGTGTAAAAATGTGTATTTTTTTTTGCAGAAGAGCTGCCACAATTGCCGAAAAAAATTGATTTTGCTTTAAAAGCCAAATTCAGGGACGTGATGATGCTCCAACAGTCCAAATGGGAGGATAACCTCAGATTTACACTAGCTCACCGTAAGTGACAGGATGCATCTGTTCTTGAGCTTCAATATACTGCAACGTCGTTATGCAAGCATTGTTTCTTTTTATCTTTGATTAATGGATTTATATTGAATCAGCAGTTCGATTTGTTTGTCATGAATTGTTAGGAAATAATTCTGAAAGTATTCACTGTGGTTGTTGAATTTGAAAGACTTTTTTAATCATTGGAAATTTTTGTGTGTTGGAGATTTGGAGTGTTTTTAATTAATGAACGGTACCATGTAAACATTGATCACTTAGAGACCAAAATTGGATAATTTTGCAGAGTATATTTATTTAATTGTTTGACCGATGTTATATAAATTTAGACTAAAAGACGAGAATTCGAAAGTTGCCAATTTACTCTTTGGTGAGATTTTATTCAACCACGTATATTTGTTGTCTTATTCAACATGCAATATTTCTATCAGTAATTCAAATCGGAAATGTATTCCTAAGGCAGATCCAAGGCAATAAAAAAACACTTGAAAGTTCGCATCGTGATAACGACGTTATTTGATTCGCCCCAAGATTCACCAGTGGTGCGTTTTTTTATTTGCGTGAATGCACCGCGAACCATCACTGGTTTTATTGTCTTGGATCTGCGAGGTGATTGATTGGTTCCCAGTTGAAGAGGGACTGCGACAAAGCTGCGTTATGCTTCTGGCTGTTCATTCTCTACACGGATGGTGCGGTCAGGGAGGTGAACGCAAGCGTATTGGGTCGAAATTTAGTGTCATTGGGAGCAGATGGGTAGAGGTTGCACTTGAGTCAGTTGTTGTTGGCGGATTACATGTCACTGATGACAGATTCGGAGAAGTTGTTTATGCTGTGTCTGAGTTTGGTAGAGTGTGAAAGGAGGAAGCTGCGAGTTATCGGGGTAGAAGTAAAGTGATAAGATTTTTGAGAATTGTCGATGTGCAGAATAGTGTCCTCTTAATTGGAAAGTTGTTGGAGGAAGAGAGAACATACCAACAATTTCGTTGGGGAACTTATGTAACTGAACAGTACATTCATCATTGGAAAAACTTCAGTTCTCACCAGGATTCTAACTCGGCGTCGCTGGACTCGTATTCCTGCGACGCCGAGTTCGAATTCTGGTGAGGACTAGAGTTTTTCCAGTGATAAATCCCCTGTTTATTTACATATTGGATAAAATTCAATGTTTTAAGTACCTAGGCTCTCACGTGGAGACGAAAACAGATCTTGTGAAACAGAGCTGAACTCGCGAGCAAAGGATGGGTGCAAAGCGTTGGGCGCACTGAAGACGGTAGTGAGCAGTAGGACATTGGGTATGGAAGCAAAGAGAGGGTTGTATATCAGGGTAGTTGTACCAGCTATGCTCTACGGGGCTGAGACTTGGGAAGCGCGAGCGGCAGAGAGAAAACGGTTTATGGCAGAGAGAAAACGGTTTATTGTTTTAGAAATGGAATGTTTGAGGGGCATGACCAAAGAGACGCAGAGAGACCACCAATAATGACGTTGATCGAATAAGGGCAGAGATTGAGTGGAAGTTGGAGGACCGAGTCGATTCACGCGTCCCAAAGAGGTTCATCCACATGGTGAGGATAGATGGTGGAAAATTTGGTGAGAAGGGTGATAACGCATAGAAGAGTGGACATAGGCCTTAAGGTGGACCGAAGTTTGGGTTCAGGGATGGCCTGACGCGTGAATCAGGCGTTATTAAGGAGAGACATAATAGGAGATCAGAAGAGAGCGTGCAAAGAGAGGTAGCGAGAGAGTCTACTATGGATAGGCGTGAGTGGTGAAGGGTTGTAAATGGATGAGATTTGTCGCAGTCCTTCGAAACGAGATAGTCGCAACTGGAGGAGACCTGGTTACTATGACGCGACTGAGGTAAACTAGAAAACGCAGACGGGCCCTGCCACTGGCACTGATCTCGAACCTCACTCCTAACCCGAAGTGTGTGTTGCGAGGTCTCCTGTTCGGACTCTTTATCGCCAAAGAGATGAGTTAGTTTTCTTGTGAATGTTTGAGAGGAGTGTGAGGTGCATTTTGCCGTCGGCCTCCTCCCTTCCGAGGGATTCAGCATAGTGTCTTGTCTGTATCTGTAGTTCATTGTACACCGTCAGATAGCAATAGTTCAAGAGACCTGGGAGTAATATTCGTGGTGTTAGCTAATGCACATTGCATTTGTTTGCAGATAACTTTTTAAGGGGCCTGCCTAAAAAGCTGCGCAACAGCTGCGTCTACGAGGGGTCTGTGCTGGGTTACCACTTCATCTGCGACGCCCTGCACCAGCTGCTCTCCGCCAAGAGCTATGTGCTGCTGCAAGGTGAGCGTGTACCAACAAATACATGACTGGTGCTACTGACTAGCCACCAGGTATCGAATGGGCAGCTGAAAAGAAAGTTATGCATAGCGAGTGCATTAACCAATTTTTTTTTATAATAAACGTATGTTTTAGAAAAAAAAGCAGCGGGCAAGAAATGTCCATGCTCGTTTCCGTATATTTATGCATAGGTAGGAGTTATTTTCCTGCAATTGTGTTCAATAACACTTCCAGAGCCTGTGTCAACCGAGATTTCGATATGTTGGCTTTCTAATCTTGCCGTCTACTGCTGTCGCAATTCTCTCATGGCACTGATTCCCTGCCAGTAGGTACTGAACCAATTGACAGTCAGAACCATGAGAATTATGCCAATTGATCGAGGGAACATTGGTTAGCTTATCTAATGCAGTCTACACTGATCTAATGCAGTCTACACTGATCTAATGCAGTCTACACTGATCTAATGCAGTCTACACTGATCTAATGCAGTCTACACTGATCTAATGCAGCCTACACTGATCTTATGCCGTCTACACTGATCTAATGCAGTCTACACTGATCTAATGCAGTCTATACTGATCCAATGCAGTCTATACTGATCTAATGCAGTCTACACTGATCTAATGCAGTCTACACTGATCTAATGCAGTCTACACTGATCTAATGCAGTCTATACTGATCTAATGCAGTCTATACTGATCTAATGCAGTCTATACTGATCTAATGCAGTCTACACTGATCTAATGTAGTCTACACTGATATAATGCAGTCTACACTGATCTAATGCAGTCTACACTGATCTAATGCAGTCTACACTGATCTAATGCAGTCTACACTGATCTAATGCAGTCTACACTGATCTAATGCAGTCTACACTTATCTAATGCAGTCTCTACTGATCTAATGCAGTCAATCTGATCTAATGCAGTCAATCTGATCTAATGCAGTCAATCTGATCTAATGCAGTCAATCTGATCTAATGCAGTCTACACTGATCTAATGCAGTCTACACTGATCTAATGCAGTCTACACTGATCTAATGCAGTCTACACTGATCTAATGCAGTCTACACTGATCTAATGCAGTCTACACTGATCTAATGCAGTCTACACTGATCTAATGCAGTCTACACTGATCTAATGCAGTCTTTACTGATCTAATGCAGTCTATACTGATCTAATGCAGTCCACACTGATTTAATGCGGGCAATCTGATCTAATGTAGTCTACACTGATCTAATGCAGTCTACACTGATCTAATGCAGTCTATACAGATCTAATGCAGTCAATCTGATCTAATGCAGTCTACACTGATCTAATGCAGTCTACAATGATCTAATGCAGTCTACAATGATCTAATGCAGTCTACAATGATCTAATGCAGTCTACAATGATCTAATGCAGTCTACAATGATCTAATGCAGTCTACATTGATCTAATGTAGTCTATACTGATCTAATGCAGTCTACACTGATCTAATGCAGTCTATACTGATCTAATGCAGTCTACACTGATCTAATGCAGTCTACACTGATCTAATGCAGTCTATACTGGTCTAATGCGGTCTATACTGATCTAATGCAGTGTACACTGATCTAATGCAGTGTACACTGGTCCAATGCAGTCTACACTGATCTAATGCAGTCTACACTGATCTAATGCAGTCTACACTGATCTAACGCAGTCTACACTGATCTAATGCAGTCTACAATGATCTAATGCAGTCTACATTGATCTAATGTAGTCTATACTGATCTGATGCAGTCTACACTGATCTAATGCAGTCTACACTGATCTAATGCAGTCTATACTGATCTAATGCAGTCTACACTGATCTAATGCAGTCTATACTGATCTAATGCAGTCCATACTGATCTAATGTAGTCAATCTGATCTGATACAGTCTACACTGATTTCCTAATAGTCGCTGCACACAAACACACATAGTCACGCACGCTCACACAGGCACACACACTCAAACACGCACTCACTCAAACATTCACACTCAAACATTCACATACCGGTTCTAACTATTATCCTTTGGGGGGACAAATAACAGACAAGTTGCGCTTTCTCTTTCATGCGACCTTTTTCTACGACTATTCCTTCTTCTTCTTTCTATTCTTGCTGTTCTCATGCGTAAAATTACCTACACCTAGTGTATATCTCTTGCATGAGATCCCCGTTTCCTGTCTCTTCTTCATCTTCCCCCTCAGTAGGTGTTGGAGCGCGTTGCCTGGCACCTCAAGGACCACTGCGGATCCTTAGGGCTCTGAAGCAGGGTAGGTAGTGTGTTATTCCTCCTTACTGCCATCCAGTAAGCGCTGGGACCATATGGCCTCCGCACCTTCGGAGTTCCTGTACTTCCTGTAGCATCCGTACATACCATAGACGTTCGCCGCGTAAAGGACTTTGACTTTGCGAAGTAGTAAACCTTAACCCGAACATTGAAAAAAAAAAGAAAAACGAAGACTAACTTGATGCAGCATTGTTTGCTGGTTTGACATTCGGCGCCAGAAGGGCAATGACTCCAGCGCGCTGGAAAGCCTCGTCACTCTAATCTAATCTATTGTGAAGCTGAGAAGAATGTTCTCCAGGAATTGTATGCGATACAACATGGTAGCTAGCTGCTTCAAAGAAATATTACAAATTGCTACTGTGCATCTAAGTCATACAAAGTATCATCAACCTTGCCGGGATTTTAACCCGGGACCGACAATCAGAATGAGAAGCGTATGCCATACCTTCGATACCGAGAGAGCATAATAGGATCTCGAACGTGCTTGTACCATGACCTGCCGAATATTGCACAGGGCTCGACAAGCTTGTCCAGAGTGCACGAAGGTACGGTGATCCCCGCTGCACCATGAAATGAGTAGATGTTTTATTCAACTTTCAGTACAACCGACGCTTATTCAATGCAAGCTTACGACGAGAAAATATCAGTATCTTAGGTGCAGCAAGAATCACCGTAATTTGATGCACTGTGGTCGCGCTCCTTGGGTCTTGTGCAATCCTCAGCTGGTCATGGTAATAACAGGTTGAAAATCCTTGTAAGTTCTCATGGTTTTCTTTGTTTTGCCCCTCCTTCTTGTTCTGACGGTCGCGAGTTCGAATTTCGAGGTGTCATTAATGATATTTATTTATCGTGAGCGTTGCCTTGCTCGTGTTATCTAATATGTCATTGATTGTGACTTTTTTTTTCAATACGCTAGTTACTTCAAAATTTCGTGAGCACTCGTCTCGAATCATTATGTGAATTATTTCGAAAGACTGATAATGACAGTAGATTCACTGAATCGTTGAATAATTTGCAAATCGCAGTTGAACTTGCTGCACGTTGTGTATACATTACTATGTGACAGTACCTGAACCTACAAGTTTATACCATAGCCACCATAATACCGGCGCCTAACAGTTGGTGCTCAACACCGTTATCCGAATAAGAAACAGTTTCAAATCCATTTACTTCAAGAAACATCAATCTAGCAACGATTCACCGGTGCACATTTTATTTGATGTTGCTTCCACCGTTTTCTGGTGCTACGTTATTTTCTTGGAAATAGCTACAAAATTCGGAAGCAATACATTCCATCTATTGTTTAAAGGCAGTTACGCTGTGACCCCGTACCTAGAAAAAACGGCAAGTTGTAACCCTTGTCCACAGATTCCACGCAGGTGCACGTGATGATCGTGACTTACAACACGCGCCGCGCCAAGTACCTGGAGCGCCTGTTAGGGGAGGTGACGGAGATGTCGGCGCTGCTGCTGGTGACGCCAGGCAGTGGCTTTGTGAACGACGTGCCTGCAGGTATGGGCTGAGAGAGGGAGTGGTAATGGGAGACATGATGTAAAAATACGTGTTCTGTTTCCTGTGTTATTTACGTATGACAGCTCATGGAATGCAATGAGGCAGAGGATGTTATTAGGCTGGCTACACCTCTTGGTGGTTTCAAGTGACCGACAAAATTTTAGTGAGCAATGCTCGTACCCTTTGTGGCTTTTATGACTGCTGCCGTTGGTTTGGCCGTAAGGTATCAGCTGATCAAGTTGTATATTGATCTCATTCTCACTTGACGGTTTCTGTTGTTCAAATTATTTATTATCAGACTATGCTGTGGAATTGAATGATTTCTTGCTCCTCTTCACTTTCCCCTCTTCATATTATCTTACCTCATTAATGATGGTGACAATTCATTAGCTTCTAAGTAAACAATCCTTTAATCTGTTCCTTGCGGGAGTGTGTCACCTTTTTTTGCATTTCGTTTTCCGTATCGCATTTGTCAGTAGCTGAGATACAGCATGTTTCTAACGAAGATCTTGCTCCAAAAAAACTCAAATTTGAGGCGGCCTCTGGTGGTCGCGCCGCACCTTGTAAGATGCTCATCATCATTTAAATAGCCAAGAGCATTGTTCGCGCCGGCGTGATGTTTATAATTATCAATATGAAAACACCCGTAGCCTATTGATCTATATTAGTGATACAGTATTAGTATTGGGCTAGACTTTTTCTACTATTGAGAAGACGTTCTCTGAATTTGGTCGATCTAATTGTGATGAGATTGAGTAGTATGGTGCTTGAATACTTCAAAACACGGGCGCTCGCCTCAATTTTTGATACGTGCTGTAGTATAGCAGATCGCATTTTTACTATTGGAAGATCTTGGTTCCTAACTATGCTCTCATTATCCGCCCAGCCCATGTGATATGTGGTCCTCCAAGCTACATCATGGGCGTCTTAGACCAGCACAGTCTGCCTGTGGCCCACGGGCTGACCTTCTTCGTGGATCAGGTGGACGGTATCATGAAAAGCCAAGAGCTGAAGGACGGTCTGGCTGAGCTGTACCTCAGGATGGACACCTTACTCAGTGAGTATAAGTGCGGGGTATTTCAAAACTCAGTGAGTATAAGTGCGAGGTATTTCAATGTAGAGGCTGACATTATTGCTGTGGGTGGTGGTGCTCGGATGCCAGTTTTGGGAGAAAGACTTGTTGCGGACATTACCAGGGAAGAGGTGCAGGAGGCGGTGGACGTGATGAAAGCAAGGAAAGCCCCTGGTTTGGATGGCGTTGCGACCGAGTGCCTGAAGAAGGGTGGAGTAACGATTGTCGAATGGTTGGTGAGGTTACTGAACTTTTTGTTTTTTGGCAGGCGTGGTACCGAGTGAGTGGCGCAGTGCCTGCATTGTTCCGCTATATAAGGGCCAAGGAGATAAAAATGAATGCTGCAACTCGAGAGGTATCAGTCTGTTATGTGTGGTTGGTAAGTTGTACTGGAGAGTGCTGATCAAAAGGATTAGAGAC
>SDVV010043462.1:0-10247 GCA_016164225.1 Gammarus roeselii
CACCCCAAATCCACCTGGTCTCCCAAGTCCCCCAGGTTCCCGAAACCCCGGGTCCCCGAGTCCCGCGGATCCCACGAGTACCTCCTCTCCCTGGGTCACCTTGTCTCAACCAACCTCGATGCATATAATAAAAATAACCACTGCAAAATTTATCACCATGAAAAAAGGGCAGAGAAATATAATAGAGCCCAAGCAAGAAGAAGTAATAAAATACTAAAATAAAGTGTCAATGATCTGTAAAACGAATAATCATCCATCCACCCCAAAATTGGTTGAGGAGGCTGTGTCGGTTGATAGTATTAGCAAATGGAGTCCAGCTTTCCTTTTTTCCTCTAACTCCAGCTTACGGAATTCGACTGGTCCATTCCCTGTGCAGTCAACTTTATACGGGTATGTGCTCGACGGAAGACTGCAGGCATGCTGTCACGCGTTGTTTTTTTTAGCTTTTCAGTCTCTGGACACTACCATGGCTTCGAAAAAAAATTAAGGGTAAATATTGAGGGATGCAAGATTCCGAAATTTATCGTATATCTGGCTGACGAGGTCACGTTCTGAAATATTGTCGGGGATCTCATTCATATCGTGCAGCGCGATGTGTTGAATTTGGGCATATCGTTTCTGCAAATTGCACTGACGATAAGGACGCTGCTAAGCAGGTCAGACGACAAAATGCCGTAGGAGACATGCTAATAGGAAAGTTCTTTGGCGGCAACCGCGAGCGGGGTATTTGAAGCGAACGCATCGGATCATATCAAAGTAGTTTTTCGTAAAGCGGCACACAGCCTCATGACCAGAGTAATGGCTTCTAACAATACAATCCTCATTGCAGTCTGCACTAGCGATGCGCTCGATGTGTCGTCAATGTTAGGACGTTGAATAGAAACAATGTACACTCTAGAAGAAAGATAATGTGTGTACGTTAGGTATATAGCTAACTTATTTCTAATTTGCTTTCAGATTAGACTCATCTGCCCTACCTTGGCGAATTACTCAAGTTTCTATATGATTAAATTGTGTATCAAAAGTACTTCTATGTCCTTGATAGTTTTCAATGGTTATTATTTTCAATCACACATGAGACCTAGCACCAATGGCTTATGGGTGGAAATTAGAGATAATAACTCTCGTATCTCATTCCAAAGTTCGTAGCATGCAGTTCCCTTGAAGAATAGGTTCATTTCAAACGTGAACTACCTTCAGATCATGATTGCCTGGAGTAGTCCCAAAAATTGTGGCGATTTTCATTTCAGTCATGTCTTCGCGTCTGCTTTGGGGACCAGTTTCGTGAGCGTCCGCAAGAGCGTGGTCTTCTAGAATTACTGCGTTCACGACTGGGTGCTTCGGTAGGAGAAGGAAGGTGTCCGATCTTTGAGTTGCTTTTTGCGCGTGTAGGCTCTTCTATAATGGAGGGTATTTGGTCCTAAAGGTTGGGTTGAGAAATAGCCGGTGGGTGATCAGTCAGCCGAGGTGTTGCACGAGTTGCATGGTGATTACAGGGGGTCGCTATAAAGGCGCTAAATTCTTTTATAGCTAACGTCAGATCATCCCCTTTCCTCTCCGTCAAGTGTCATATCAGCCACAAGTTGTTCCGACTTCCAACCTTCGGTACCATTTTTCAACAGCGAACATTCATAGCATTTCTCAGTCAGACCAGCCACAGTCATATCCGCCACTGGCATATCAGCCACGAGTTGTTCCGCCAACCGAACTAAGGAACCATTTTACTGGTTATCACTTTAATGAACCTTTTCCTGCCCAACCTAACCTAATCTAAGGGTACGTGTTTCTAACCCGCGGGGCAAAGGTACGTATTTCTAACCCCCGGGGCAAACGTACCTATTTTTCTAGGGTACGTGATGCCGTGTTTTTAGCGGTTATCACAGTTTATTGAAGTTTCATCAAAGTGATAACCAGTGAAATGGTAGGACTCGTGGCTGATATGAAAGTTGAGGATTTAACCATTGCTGCTCTGAGTGAATGCTATGATTGTGGCGTGGATGCGCGTGGGCTGAAACATTGTTTACCGCGAAAGCACCCCCTTCGCGGGTGTGCTGAATGATTTTTAGCGGTTATGACAGTGTCCGGCCATGACAGTAAACTGAAGTGAAGTGGCGATAGTGCGCGTTGGTGAAAATAGTTTTAGCGTAAACGCTGGGCTCTCATTTCAGGTACGAATCCTTCGTTGGAGATTCCCCTCGCGTCCTTGCGCAAACCGAGACCGTTCTCTGAGAGATGTTCAGGCGTAGGGTACACAATATGGAAGTTAGATCACTCTTCTTGGTTTTCGTTGGACAGTCTCCTCGGTTAGGTATGATAGACGCGAGTCGACCAGAGACTTGAGCCCAACGAGCCACCGTTTGTAGACTGTTTATCTTTTTGCTTTGGTATTAGTTGGGTACTGAGCACCTCAAGATCGCCGTCGGATATCGACGTAGTTTATTTTTTTATCAATCTTTTGTAGTGGTTGGGCTTGTAGTTGTTAACTGGGAGAGTACAGTCTCTCTTGGGGTCCACCTGGAAAAAAGGAGTTAGTTGTTTGGGCCCCTCGCCTCTATTACGGGAACTATCGTAAGACTGGGTGCATTATTGTTGCTGTTGTCGTTGCTAAGAAGAGGTGTTGGAATCGAGTAGGGCAGCGAGTTTCAACGATGTGAGGATATCATTGAAAAGTTAGATTTTTTTGTAGTTTTAACAGTGTGGTATAATTAATGTTGCCTGGATTTTCATAGTTTTTTCGTTTTCCTATGCTCACCGAGATTGACAATGAATTCTAGTTCATTAATTCTGATCAATACAACACTATGCTGTGGAAGAAGGGTTTCTTGAGAAGGTGCAGGCTGCAAAGAAAATTTCAGTAACTCCACAATTTTTCGCCACGCAAGCTGTAAAAGCGCTTAGGTCTGCGTTAGGGTGTAGCAAAATGGTGTATTACAATTTGATTGGATGGAAGTAATTCAAAAGCTCCTTTGTGTTTGTCAGTCTCTGGGTATTTTTAACGTCAGAGTTTAGGGAATTATTGAGGGGGCCAATAAGTTTGTACCGCTGTATAGGTAAGTTATATGGAAGTGTGTTATATGGAAGTGTGTCACGAATGAAAGATTCTTTTTTCAAGTAGGAGGGTAAATCTGAGGTAATACGAAACGCCATGGCTCCTCATCGGCCGACCATGTATTCTTCTATAAATTAGAGGAGGGCAATGTACTTAGGGGTGACAGTTTTCTTCACCGTAGAAGCAACGATATTATTTGGATTGGCATACCAGGGCCTTGCCCCGTCTGTCATGATAGTCTAGGTAATACTTTTTGAAGTTGCCACTGCTCGAACCTGAGAACCAGTTGCCAAATGGAATTGTGGTTGTGTTGCCCGGGCAGATCTATTCAATTAAAGTCTCATCTCGCAGGAACAGATACTCGAGACTAGGTTCGCACTGGAAATCGAGGAAAGACTAATTGAAAACTTCTCCACCAGTGCCCTGACATTCGACTGGTTTGAACATAGGCCATTGATTCGGATTATCTAATCCCCACGCGCGACGTTTCGCCAAGATAAATATGACAATTTGATTATATTATTTGGGAATGATTACAAATTAAAAAGTTTGTTATGGTTGAGTTCAGCTTCAGAGAGTTCAAGTAATTCTTCTATGACGCACAAAACTATAGAACTTCGGAGGCCGTCACCATTACGTGGCAAGGCTAGGTTTATAAACGCCTTCACTGCATTCTTTTCACTTGAGGTGTCTTTCATTTGGATAATGGAGGACAGTAGGCATCACGCATACTCGTTCGACCACACTTGATCTTGTCAATGATTCACATCAATAAAGTGGTATCGTTGAATAAGACTTCCACACATAGTTTCGATAAAATCAAATCAGTAATTGCATGTTTTATGAGATTTAATGCTTTGTCTTGAAAAAAATTGCTGATGTAGAACAATTTTTGAATCCCGAAAGATTTATCGGAAAATTTGATTTAAAAAAACCGTCCCCTAATCACAGTACTAGACTTAGGGGATGCAGGATAAACTTACTCCGAAACCTACTTGAACATATACACACTAGGTTTCCAATATTGGTAGAGAGTAATAACGACGAGAGCAGCGCATGTAACGTGGTAACGCCCGAGCTGCGTTGAGAGCAGAATATTAGGAACCACGCCAAACTATGAAAACTGTACAAGACTGATAAAACAAGGGTCCGGGCTGCAACTAATTTTGCAGCATATGCTTTTCTTGGCTACACTCGCAGTGATATTCTTCATCTGTTGTGCCGAGGGCTCGGGTCGAACTTCAAGTTGGATTTATACTGTACTATGCTGACCTGTTCAGTGAATACACTTACCTCGGCCAAGAGCAAGAGATCGTTTTGTTCTGCCTACTGCTGTTCCTTACTTACCTTGCTATTGCTACGTACATACTATTACATTTCCTGAAAAATGTTGAGAACAGTAGTAGTTGCTTCTGCTTTCCACCGGAGTCCCAACGCGAAGTTAAACTCCCCCGTAGGTCCCCGTATGCCCGTAGGGCAAATGAAGGGTGGCAAATAGGTGCAGCGTAGATTACGAGTAGGTTCGACGCAGATTCCGAGTCGGTTTAACGTAGATACAGAGTAGGTTTAACGTAGATACAGAGTAGGTTTAACGTAGATGCAGAGTAGGTTCAACGTAGATACCGAGTAGGGTTTAACGTAGATACAGAGTAGGTTTAACGTAGATGCAGAGTAAGTTCAACGTAGATACCGAGTAGGTCTCAGCGCTATTAATCATGTGAACTGTAATGACAAAATTCTTACTCAAGCATTTTGGGGTGGAGTGGGGTGGGGTGGCAGAGGTGTCTCGGGTCCCAAAAGAACCCGACGAATCCCGGAAAGTCTTCCAAGTCCCCCGATCCCCTGGGTTCCCTTGTCTCAGCTCATCTTGGCGTGTCGAGAATCATTTCGGCCAGTCTCAGCTCGTCGCGACCAACTCGATTGGCCTCAACATGTTTCGACTGATCTCGACACACCTCGACCAGCGTCAACGCGAACCTCGCCCTCTCTGTGCCAGTAATCCCCGGACTGTAATAATTATTTGTTCTACTCCAGTATTTCACATTTATACTTTGTTCTGTGTATGGGTATTACAGCTTGGGAAGGGAGGAACGGGGGTCCCAGGTTTCAGAAGGGCTTCAAACGGGTCCCAAAGTTTCTCAAGGGGGTCCCGAAGGGTCTCAAGGGGTCGCAAATGGCCCCGAAAGGGTCCGAGTGGGAGCCCTCAAATCCTACTGGTCTTCCATGTCCCCCGGGTTCCTCAAATCCCTCGAGTCCCGCGAGTACCCCCCCCCCTCCCAGGTCACCTAGTCTTAGCCAGCCTCGGTTCGTCTCGACTCATCGGCTCGCAAGTCGACTCGACTCACCTGCCTCAACTCGCCTCGTCCCCTCCACTCACAGTGCCATTCAAAACTTTCACTCTTCAAGATCAACAGCAACATTAATTCACCTTATAGTCATCATAACGCCTAGCTGTACTCGGACATTTATTAGGCGCCCGGGAGAGTGCAAATTCTTCCACCGTAGGTTAGACTAGACAAACCAACACACCGCTTAGTCCACTTACCGCCCCTGTGGGCGTCTAACGATACATAATTCTATAACTTACCCAAAATTGATCACCATGAAATAAACAATAATAAAATAATGTGTCAATGATTTATGAAATGAATAATCATCCATCCACCCCAAGAGAGCAGTACTGGAGTCAAACCTTTATAACATGAAGAATTTTCCACTAACCTACACCGTGTGGCCGTAGATACCAAAAGTCACACAGACAGGGTACAGCTGTTGGTACATCCGCCAGTGCAAATAACCAAGTGGACGCTCCTGGTTGTGGCTCTAGCGCCCAGCTAGAACTCCTCTGGCGAACATTGCGCTAGGATATCAACTAAAACTATATTAATATACGAAACTACAAACATTGTATATGCACTTGCATATCGACTTCTAGAGTTTGACACCAGTGAATACGAAGGTAATTACCCGACATGAGCGTGGTGACGCGCAGTTGGGTGCAATGCTATATGATCTGGCAGTACTTGGCAACGGGCCACCAGCCGGTTACGGAGTGTTGCCATTGTTCGGTCAACGTATCATCAAACACTAGCGACGGATCAATTTAGATTCCAATGCTTAAAATTATCTAGTTAAACTTGTTTAAGGGTAACGGTTTCGGAGAAGGTTTGCATCTTGATAGTTTAGTATCGTAATATTTCACACTCCACTTTGAAGTGACTGCTTTCACAGCTTATGGTGCGTTCTAGCTGTGTGGAGATGGAAGTCAAGCTGGGACACACGGCAAACTCCGGCGGTCAACCTTTGTTCGTCACCAACTTTAGTCGCGCTGACGCTCAATTTTGTGTGCTGATCACAAGCTAACATTGCTGAGCACGCCAGGGGTTAAATCAAAATGCATCGTATGCAGAAAGAAAATGCACAATTTCCTTTTTACAACATTGTTAACAGATTAAATCTAAAACGCATTATTGCAAAATGTGAACATGGTCGTAATGTCATATATACATTATGATTCATATTCTATAATAACGGTGAGGATTTGAAGACCGGGCTCCTTGAGCAAATTGTGGAACTTAGTTTTGCATCCCATGAATATGCATATTCACACATACACATTTTACCCGAATTTTTGAAAATATGAATGATTTATTCATGTTAGTTATAATCCGTGGTTAGAGGACCAAACTTGCACAGAAGTATTGCTTTGTAGCTAGTAAAGCACACACATACACACATATACACATATACACACATATACACACATACACACACACGTACACACACACGTACACACACACATACTCACACACACGCGCACACACGCACGCACGCACATACACACACGCACACACGCGCGCGCACACACCCACACACGAGCACATACGCACGCGCGCACACACACGCGCACGCACGCACGCGCACACGCACGCGCACACGCACACACACACACAACTCGCGAAGGGGTTTGCCAACACCCCAACTCGCGAAGAGGTGTTAGCAACTCGCGAAGGGGTTTTATTTAGTGTATGTAATTCATATTCTGAGCTGGGCATTCAACACATTTAATAAGTGAATATTTAAAAACTAAATAACGCGCAAATTTAATCAAATTATTCTGCCGAATATTTCCATGTAAGACAGTTGTGGCCAAGGGGTTAGGATTTCCTACTGGTGAGCTAGCCTCTGGTTCTGCATGTTGCGAGTTCGAGCCTAAGAAGGTCACGGTGGTCTAAGGCAGGGAGATTGAGAGCATCCCTTCAGTGTGCTCTCACTCTCGCTCCCTCGGCCTTGTACCTTATACCCCTTGATCGGTAGCTCTAATTCGTCGCTACGCCTCCATCCTTGTTGACCAAATTAAATCTGGTATACTTAGAATCCCCAACAAAACCCATGTGCTTACATTCATTCGAATTTCGAATATCTGATCACTTAATTTATACACAATAACTCAGCTTTGCACTGTCGCGAATGATGCAGCGCCACCAGCGCTGCATCATTCGCAAGCAACAATGGACTCAAAGAACATACATAGAACATGAATCAGTGGATGTGATCGCACGTTTGAGCAAGTCCGTTCTCTTCAACTACCCTTGCTCATAGTTTATTTTACAATTTTTCAGCTAGCCTTCTTAGCTTCACTTTAATAATCCATTATCAGTGGGCATGTTTTTGCATTCAAAAGATTTATTCAAAACTCACTCTCCGAAGACGAGTGAGTAAGCAGCAAGTGAAACGGATAGGTACATATATTCTGAAAAAACAAGAGGAGAAAACAAAGAGTCAACATCCTCAGGAGCAGCGAAGATATCTGAAAGTCTCTTCTGTCATCGGATCACAAACACTATCTTCCGATAGTGTTCGTGATCCTATGACGGGACGTGCTTGCAAACACTATCTTCCGAACCTCACCATCAAAATTATGGAAACTGATTAGGAGCCTCAACAACACAAACGCGAACCACATAGACATACATGAGGCAATCCTTCCACCCAACACCCACATCAAACCAACAACAAGCGGACATACTCACAAACATTATGCAAACACTTGCCACCTACCACACCACCCAGACAACAGGAGGATACTCAAACAGTAACACGTATTGCAGAACGATCCAAACACAGATACCCCCCTTCACTCCAGCCATGACAATAGCAGCTATTCGCCGGACTAAAAATTCTTCAGCAGCGGGCCCAGACGGCATTTCATATATTCACCTATAACATCTAGGGCCACAAGTCATTGCGGCCCTCACAGACATTTATACCGTTTCCGTACTACACAATAATATCCAACATCTGGAAACAAGGTAAAATCATCCCCATCCTGAAACCCAACAAAGTCCCTACAGATTCAGCCTTATATAGACCCACTTACCTCATCGTGCGTTGTGTTTCTGCTTTGGGTCCATCCTGTTTAATATGGTGCTGATTTCCTTGTTCAACTTGATCATCACCCAAGTCTGCATCATTGAAGACATAGTATCTTTAAATATCTATTACTGTTAGTCTGCTAACGCACCGTAGGGCTCGGCCCGCACCGAAGTGAGGGCAACGAGATTTTTGAATTCCAGTTGTAGGTCATTGGGTACATCGAAAATTTTGGAGAGACTTGCTCTAAACAAAATTAATGCACACATTCCACTCTCCCTACACAACACGGTTTCAGGGCTCAACACTCCACAACCACACTCCTCACCAACTTCACCTAGTCCATCCATGAAGGCCTGAACGAAAAGAAGCAAGTCAACCGAGCCCTGGTATGCGCTATCGATATTAGTAAGGCCTTCGACACAAATATAAGGCATATTCTCATAAATAAAATACTGAACACCCACATCCATCCAAATTACAAGAAATGACTTGCTAATTTCTTTTCCGGTAGACATGCATACACTGTCAACAACAAAAAGCCTTCTCGAATCCGTCACTTCCGCAATGGTGACCCACATCTGTTTTCCCCCCTCCCTTTTCAATGCCTTTATGCACAAGCTGCCCATTCCAACAGAAGTCAACACCCACATCATCTCATACGCGGACGATTTCACAATCACACAACACCACAAACACGAGATCGCAGATGCACGTCTCCAGCAGAACCTGAACTCCCATGAAGAATGGCTGCTGGAAAACAGAATGAAGGTGTCCATAAGCCAGTCGCCTCTCACACTGTTGACTCCGGTTAACAGTGAACACCGCATCCACCCCCATGCCACGCACAACAACACCCCCATTCACCACAGCCCTACTACAACCATCATTGGAGTAACTTATGACACAGGGATGACATTCAAGCCTCACACAATCAATATCCGCACCAAAACCAGACCCAGACTGAACGTGTCTCGGGTACTCACTACCACCTCCTACGGTCACTCCAAGGAATCAATTACAACACTACAAACAATTTATCAGGCCTGTAATCTACACAAACACCGCTTGGCCTCGGACCTTGCACCCACAAACATCAACTCCCTACAAAGGATACAAAACACAGCCTTGCGCATCGCAACTGGCTGTACACAGGCCGCACCCATTTCGCACTTGGATGAAAAAACCAAGGTCCTCCCTCTCAAGCACCATCTCGATATGAGAGGGACCCAATTTTTCAACAACATTTCAGACCTGGCACACCCCTGCCACAACCTACTGAACCCTCTTCACACCAACAGACCCCTACATAACACACCGGCAACACACTTCGGTTTCCTTCACGCGACCATTCCTGAACCTACAGATAACCCATCTATGCACAAATAAATGCACACTTCACAGCTCTTGCATTAGATGAACACAGAGCCGACACGATCTTGCAAAGCCACTCGCCTGGGATGAACGTGGAGGAGTAGGGGCTGCTCAGGAGTGAGAGAATTCACCTGTCAAGGCTGCGATGCGGGCACCACACGGTCCCGGCTTACAGGCATACCAGCATAGACTGGGAAATGTTCCTTCCAATCTCTGCTTGTGGTGCCGGGGTTCACCCGATTCGGTCGAGCACGTCATGACGTCGTGCCCAACCAACGCACCCTGCAGGCTCCACCATAACACATAACATCACGTCAGTCCATGGTCTATGGGAGCGCCAGCACAACAGCATCAGCTACCTCAGGCTTAATACAGAACCTATCAACTGCTGAAACACTCCCAACACGCAGACGTCGGTGGGTTCCCGGGCCTTGAGCTGTGCGCTGGACGT
>SDVV010043463.1:0-10247 GCA_016164225.1 Gammarus roeselii
GTGATATCGAAGTGTGTAGAGTGCTGTGCAGTGATATCAAAGTGTGTAGAGTGCTGTGCAGTGATATCAAAGTGTGTAGAGTGCTGTGCAGTGATATCGAAGTGTGTAGAGTGCTGTGCAGTGATATCGAAGTGTGTAGTTTGCTGTGCAGTGATATCGAAGTGTGTAGAGTGCTGTGCAGTGATATCGAAGTGTGTAGAGTGCTGTGCAGTGATATCGAAGTGTGCAGAGTGCTGTGCAGTGATATCGAAGTGTGTAGAGTGCTGTGCAGTGATATCGAAGTGTGCAGAGTGCTGAGCAGTGATATCGAAGTGTGTAGAGTGCTGTGCAGTGATATCGAAGTGTGTAGAGTGCTGTGCAGTGATATCGAAGTGAGTAGAGTGCTGTGCAGTGATATCGAAGTGTGTAGAGTGCTGTGCAGGGCTGTGAGGACAAGTAAAATGTGGAGCGAGGATATGCGAGGATATGTGGAGTGTTTACAAGTGTTTACAAGCGTCTACAGATGTAAGAAGACAACAACAGGCCTTTTGACTCAAACTGGGTTGTCTTGATAGTGAGAAGATTAGTTCTGAAGTAGAACGTCTACGATAGCATCATGTTTCTGTGTAGTTTCTGTCCTAATAGATCATGAAAGGGAAAGTTTGTTGAAGGAAATAGCATTTAACGATGATACTCGAAACAACTCAAATCAGCCCCTGTGGAGATAACCACCGACCCACGATATTGATCTGAGGTTGTCACAGTTTCATTCCTCGTTAAACCAATGCTGACTGGTGTCATTGCTGGACACCGTTTTGCAACGAGCAGGTACCAATGCCGGGCACATTTTTTCACCGGGCTAGTGTCAATGCCGGGCAATAATTTAACAGTAAGGGTGTCAATGCCGGACACCATTTTTCACGAATATTCTGGTGAGAGTGCTATAGATGGGAGCTATTTAGCGTCGATTTCGGTAGAATTTGAATTTGAATTCGATTGTATCGCTGTTTACAACTTCCGCGGGCAGTCTGTTCCATTCTTCGACAATCCTGTACGTGGAAGAAATTGAATGTGATATCGAGTGTGAAACGATTGTCAACGATTTTTTATTCAATCGTCTTGGTCACTCCGTTTGAATCTAGAGTGGAAAGGCTTGCTCGCTCGACGTTTTCCTTACCTTTTCCTTACCCTTCATAATCTTCCACACTTCGATCATGTCACCTCTGACGCGCAGTCTCTCTTCGTACGATTTATTGCGCATCGAAGGGGATAAGTTTGGTCGCTCTACGTTGAACCTTCTTTCATTTATTAATTTTTTTTTGAGGTATGGAGACCAAAATTAGACTTACACCAAGCTACGAGCGTGGAAAAGGTTGCACGTGACTGTGGGGGCGTGTGGAGTGCAACACAGTGCTGTTAAGGGGAGTAGAGTGTTAGACAGTATTGTGAAGGTGTGTAGAGTACTACACGCAGTTATGAGGGTTTATAAAATATCGTTCAGTGTTATGAGGGTGTGTAGAATTAAACAGTGCTTTTGAGGGTGTGTAGAATGATACACAGTGCTGTGAGGGTGTGTAGAATGATACACAGTGCTGTGAGGGTGTGTAGAATGATACACAGTGCTGTGAAGGTGTGTAGAATGATACACAGTGCTGTGAGGGTGTGTAGAATGATACACAGTGCTGTGAAGGTGTGTAGAATGATACACAGAGCTGTTAAGGAGTGAAGGGGATACACAGTGATGTGAGGGTGCGTAGAATGATACACAGTGCTGTTAGGGAGTAAAGAGGGATACACAGTGCTGTGAGGGTGTGTAGAATGATACACAGTGCTGTGAGGGTGTGTAGAATGATACACAGTGCTGTGAAGGTGTGTAGAATGATACACAGTGCTGTGAGGGTGTGTAAAATGATACACAGTGCTGTGAAGGTGTGTTGAATGATACACAGGGCTGTTAGGGGGTAAAGAGGGATACACAGTGCTGTGAGGGTGTGTAGAATGATACACAGTGCTGTGAAGGTGTGTATAATGATACACAGGGCTGTTAGGGAGTAAAGAGGGATACACAGTGCTGTGAGGGTGCGTAGAATGATACACAGGGCTGTTAGGGAGTAAAGAGGGATACACAGTGCTGTGAGGGTGTGTAGAATGATACACAGGGCTGTTAGGGAGTAAAGGGGGATACACAGTGCTGTGAGGGTGTGTAGAATGATACACAGTGCTGTGAAGGTGTGTAGAATGATACACAGAGCTGTTAAGGAGTGAAGGGGATACACAGTGCTGTGAGGGTGCGTAGAATGATACACAGGGCTGTTAGGGAGTAAAGGGGGATACACAGTGCTGTGAGGGTGTGTAGAATGATACACAGTACTGTGAGGGTGCGTAGAATGATACACAGAGCTGTTAAGGAGTGAAGGGGATACACAGTGCTGTGAGGGTGCGTAGAATGATACACAGAGCTGTTAAGGAGTGAAGGGGATACACAGTGCTGTGAGGGTGTGTAGAATGATACACAGGGCTGTTAGGGATTGAAAGAGAATACACAGTGCTGTGAGTGTGTGCAGAATGTTGTCCAGTGATGGGGTCGTGTGTATTGTGCTACACTTTGCTTTGATGGTGCGTAAAACGACACGCGGTACTGTGAGGGTGTGTAGTGTGCTACATAGCACTGTACAAATTTGTCGAGTGCTACACAGTGCTCTGAGGATGTGTAGAATGTTGCCCACTGCCGTGAGGGTGTTTAAAGTGCTACACAGTGCTGCGAAGGTGTGTAGAATCTTCATCAGTGCTGCGTGGGTGTGTAGAATCTTTATCAGAACTGCGAGGGTGTGTAGAATCTTCACCAGTGCTGCGAGGGTGTGTAGAATCTTCATCAGTGCTGTGAGGGTGTGTAGAATCTTTATCAGAGCTGCGAGGGTGTGTATAATCTTTATGAGAGCTGCGAGGGTGTGTATAATCTTTATGAGAGCTGCGAGGGTGAGTATAATCTTTATGAGAGCTGCGAGGGTGTGTAGAATCTTCACCAGTGCTGCGAGGGTGTGTAGAATCTTCACCAGAGCTGCGAGGGTGTGTAGAACCTTCATCAGTGCTGCGAGGGTGTGTAGAATCTTTATCAGAGCTGTGAGGGTATAGTGTGCTAAAGGAGAACAGAGCAGAATGGCCGTGCTGATATCCAGGCGTTTGATCTCACTCTGGCCCACCGAGAGCAGGAGGTGCTGCCATTCGTACTCTAATCCCACCCGAACTAGACAGATGTGACTTCAGACAATAGAAATGGCGTCTCCCTCACCAATGCTGTCCACTTCTTAGAGAGCCGTTGGGAGGCGAGTCAACTGTGTCAGACCCAATCCATTGGTCGCTTAGGTTGAATTCCTCATTCTTTAATGACATATCAACCAACAATCTCGTGTTTGGAAGGTGTTGTCACTATTTGCCACGTCGTGTGGTCAACGGTTGCAGATTGTTGACATCTTGATTAGGAAGAGTTTTTTCGTAACTTATAATATGAAAGGTTTTAACTGAATGTTTTCCTTCCTACTAAGGCTCTTAACATCGCTTCCAAAACCAATACTCAGTAGGGGCCCTTGGGATACTCAGCAAACCCATGCATACTACCACTCCAGTATGACACGTCCCACTAATACTACACCTTGCGTATCAACACGTCGGCTCTCTCTACTTGTCAATACCACACCTTGCGTACCAACACGTCGGCTCTCTCTACTTGTCAATATTACACTTTGCGTACCAACACGTCGGCCCTCTCTACTTGTCAATACTACGCCTTGCGAACCAACACGTCGGCTCTCTTTACTTGTCAATACTACGCCTTGCGTACCAACACGTCGGCTCTCTCTACTTGTCAATATTACACTTTGCGTACCAACACGTCGGCCCTCTCTACTTGTCAATACTACGCCTTGCGAACCAACACGTCGGCCCTCTCTACTTGTCAATACTACGCCTTGCGTACCAACACGTCGGCTCTCTCTACTTGTCAATATTACACTTTGCGTACCAACACGTCGGCCCTCTCTACTTGTCAATACTACGCCTTGCGAACCAACACGTCGGCCCTCTCAACTAGTCAATGCCAACACTCTCCTCTCATACCTGCCCTTCTGTCAGATACCACCCGCTGTCCTCCCACCGAATGCCCCCCACCTCCCTACCACCCTCTCATCAGACTTCAAACAGTTTCCTCTAACGCCATCATCGTTAGCAGGAAGCCTGCCCGACCTCCCAAAAAGCCTCTCCCAACGTTTTCACTCCATTTCTGACGGCTCTTTTTTGGACCGTTTCCACAGTTTTCGTTCGGCAATTTTCTGAGGGGTCCTGGACACATGCTTCTGCGATGTTGCTCTTCTTTTTTTGCTCGTACTAGCTAGATGGTGTCGGGTGTTCATTTCCGCTTTTTGTGTTCTTTCTCGGGACTTGACTCATTTCCGTTTCGTTAAGTCGTAAAAAGGAATCGTTCGGCGTCTAACGCTGATTGGGTTGCCAGGACAGACGCTACTTTCCTTCTTCGGCAAAAAATGTAATCGATACTTAGTGTGGATCCATGGAACCATTTTTTCTACATAGAAATAAATGAACATTTTGAAAGAACCTGACATTGTTTTATGTACGAGCAGTCCGTAAATCTCGTTCTCTTAAATGGTTAACCCAATTCAATTACTGATGTAAAATAGGCTTAGCTGTTGACCTAACCTAACCTAACCTAACTTCAGCTGTGCAAGTTTTTTTTTAAAGAATAATAGCATCATAAACGACATCAATCAGCCGGTTTGCTGGTGACAAGAAAGAAATGTCCCATGAGTAATATTGAATATTAACGATAAATATTCTGCATGGTACAACATCTCATTAAAATTGATAATGAAATATAATTTCTTCTATGCCGTCTCTCGATATTTCATCTCAGGCGCACGCACCTCATTCCAAAATCCATCAATCCCAAGATGCCCCCCTCCCCGAAGGCAGGCAAACTATTATGAGATCGCAAAAAAATGCGCTTCGCTCCGTTCAGCAAGACCTCGTCCTCAGGACGAAGGAGACTGAGCAGTCCTACCATTTGAACTGATCGACTGATCCGATCAAGATGTCCACAAAGAACCAGCACCGATTCCTCGCCTGATCAAACTTATGAGCTTGTTCGATTAAACAAACCGCATCGGGCCATAACCGATCCCTCGTCTGTTCAAACTGATTGCCATGTGCGATTAAGAAAGCAGCATCGGGCCATAACCGATCCTTTGCCTCTTCGAACTGATCGACATGTTCGATTAAGATAACCACAAAGGCCACCCAACGACTCTTCACCTCTTCGAACTGATCGTCTTGTTCGATCAAGATAATCAAAACGAACCATCATCGATCCCTCGCCTCTTCAAAATGATCGGTTTGTTCGATCAAGGACACAGCTTTGTTTGGTTCCTCCACTAAGGTTGTCGGGCCCCTCTGTTAAGGGGGTCTTACGTAGGCCTACAGATGACAAGAATACCAGAGGGCCCTAAGCCAAGAGTTTCCTAGATGAGACCACACTTTATTGAATTCTTGCTTAAGGGAGTGGGGGGAGGAAGGGGGGAGGAATGGCAGGGGTAGAGGGAGAGCAAAGGGGAGATTGGTGAGGGGACAAATGTTGTCGGGGTCAGAATGCAGGGCGGAGGAGAAAGCCGTGATGGAAAAATCGGGAGGTAATGGCAGGGTCCTCTGGAAATGATGGCAAGGCGAGTCAAGATGGAGACGAACTGCCGAGGGGACCTTAAGGCGAAGGAGAAAGTAAGGAATGCCTGGAGATAAGAGGCCAGTGGTTTGCCGTTCCCATTACCTTCTTCGTACTGCTGGCGAAGGAAAATAAATGTGAAGGAGAAAATTAACGAGGTCACAGATATCAATAGGCTGATTATAACCTGGCCTTAGCTAGGTAATAAAAAAATATAAATCAATAGGCTGACTATGTCGTGGCTGGATCTAGGGGAAAAAGGCACGCTTCCTATGATACGTTGGTATGGTAAATCGATTATTACGAAGAATCATTCAAGAATAGGATGTTGATCATTCTGAGTGTGTATAGAAGTTTTCAAGCACGGAAGTATTCAAGCTTTTACCTCAACGAGAAAATGCACCATCAAAAATCGAAACAATTTCCAATAAATTATTGAGTTCGAACTCAATTTCATGGACCAAATTGGTTTTATTCCAAAAATAAATAATATTTCACCTAAGATTAGATTAAATTAAGGGGTTCATTTCAACTTGAGCCCAGACATGAGCCCTAGTGAGATCCCGCGTTGGGCTCGTAGTTCATCAATTCAGATAGGCTCGCACTCTAATATATGAGGAAACAATAACTATCGAAATGTTAAATGATTTAGAATTTTCAATTGTGGTATGATTATTTAATGAGAAAAATATTATGAGAAGTTTGCTAATTAGATCCTCGTTACTGTGCTCGTTGATTATTTTACAGAAACACATTGTGGGGTGAGAGAATTATTTCGTACGTATTACTAGTTAATATTTACGCTGCTTCGTATAAGCCGATATGTTGACCGAAAGCGATCAAATTCTTCCCATTGGTGGGGTCGGTGAGTAAGCTTTGTAGCGTGAAAGAGGGTTTCAAGAAAACTGGTTAAGCTGCCGCAAGTGCGTTGCTCTCTATTAGTGCGTCGCACTCCATTGCCGCTTGGTGGCGCTAAGGACATGATGGCATAAACGATTCCTCGTCCGCGTCCATGGGATGACTGTGAGTAACCCATGAGCGTCCTTTGCACAAGCGGTTGATGAATATTTAGTCAATCCAGATAGAAAACTCGGTTTCCCATTCTCCAACTGAGGGTTGGAGAACTGCCACATGTATTACTAATGTGAAGTTATGAGGGAGTTGATGATAGGGAGCAAATTTCGTTAGTGTATTGTGATAAATGTTCTTGATGGGTGGGAGACAACTTAGGATGGGAATTTAGGAGCTAATTTCCCACTATTATCGCATGACGCGGGATCCAGCAGAACTCGACTGCTTCGCCCGTCTTGGAAAGTGTAAAGTCGTGTTTTATTTTACAAAGAATGGGGTGGGTAATATATGAGTACATGGACGTTGCTTGACTATTCATTGCCAACATTTTATTTGACTGCTTATTCAATAGGCTAATTAGGTGTGGGTACGCGAATGCGTATATCAGCCAACAGCAACAGCTGCCTTAAAGACGATTGCTTGAACTGGCCTACATCTAATTCTTGTTCATCAGGGTCTTATGAGGCGCTGTGATGGCGTGAGACAAAACTGGCCGTGACTCATTGAGGAAGATCCTTAAGGAGTTTGTGTGCATAGCAAATCATAGCATTAAAGCCTCCTCGCAATAATTTTGTTCAAATCCGTAAATAGTGGTTTAAATATTAGTATCAACCATAAAAAAAAATTCTACGATGTAAAATGTATTACATGAATACAGCACCAATGGTCAATCACACATAGGAGAAGACGATCAAAACAAAGTGGATTTTGTTGTGACAGGTTGCCAACACAACGATATTGTTGTAGCAACTGAATATTTTTGTCATCCCTACAGTGACGAATGCAATTCGCTGGCACAACAAAACAGATTTTGCTGCGACTGCAAAAAGAACATAACAAAGCGATATTTTTCGTGCCACAAACTCATTTGGTCATGAATGAACTGCCAAATGCTTTAAACGTGAGAATAAATTGTGGCGGGAGCAGGACAGCTCCCTCCCGAATGTCTCAAAAGCATTAACTGAAGAGGTCGGCTGCTACAGAGCCCTCGTGAGATACAACATAGAATGGGGTAATCAAGCCACCAAATTACCTGGAGTTCACGTAACATAATTATGTCCTACTAATAGTAAAGCTCTTTCTCATGAGAGGTGTTCAGATTTTTAGTGATAAGTTGTAGCACAAATGGATGTGATAGATGTGCGCACGATTTATGATCATCCGAGGACAATACCGCCTATGTTTCGAAAGTTTCAACCCGTCAAACGCTGGAAATAATAAATTAAACCAATCATTCGCGAGATGCCTTTTGGTGTTCTGGTGTTTATACAAAAGTAACTTGACTTATTAAAATGCAAAGTAAATCAAGGGCCCAATGTTACAAATAAGGTGTTCTGGTTACACACAGAGTTTACTCGCTCTATGAAACAAATGAGTGCATTCAAGTTTGGGCAACAGCTGGAAACATCCGAGAGACAAGTATTAAGGGGAGATGACTTAGGATGGAACAATGATTGTCTGATGATACAATAAAGGTCACAAATGACTTGGCAGTGTTTGTAGTCATGACGCATAAGGACAATGACGCATGACCGTCTCATTCTATATTGTGCTATTTCAAATATCCAGTTACCTACTCGACCGTAGTACAGGCGGCGACCTACCTGAGGTAGCAACCCCATTCAGTAACCTACCCATGCAGAGCGGGAGATAGGTCATATATCTGATGGTTCACTAAAATGTTCCTAGGTGTCCTAGCAAATGACCCTAGCTAGCTAATGACCCTAGCCACCTAATGACCCTAGCTAGCTAAGTACCCTAGCTACCTAATGACCCTAGCTACTTACTGACCCTAGCCACTGAATGACCCTAGTCACCTAATGACCCTAGCTACCTAATGACCCTAGTCACCTAATCACCCTAGCCACCTTATGATCATAGCTACCTAATGACCCTAGTCACCTAATTACCCTAATCACCTAATGACCCTAGCTACCTAATGACCCTAATCACCTAATGACCCTAGCCGCTTAATGACCCTAGCCAGCTTATGACTCTAGCTACCTAATGACCCTAGCTACCTAGTGACCCAAGCCACCTAATGACCCTAGCTACCTATGTTATTGCCCCTAATGATCATACAGCGAGTAAGTGTCAATGACTCGTGGATTTGAAACCCATCAGGGCAAAAACAAATTCGTTTGGAAACATGAAAAAAAAAAAAAACGCATTTACAAAAAATCAATTTAATGAACAGTAAAATGCATTTATGCCTTGTCTGTGGTCAACACAACCGGTCATTGTGCAACACGTGGTAATAGATAACAGTGTATACGAAACCTCTTCTAAAAGTATCAAATTAATAAATGACACGTGTCACAGTAATCCAATGAACTAAGATAAAGAATGGCGACATATTTTCTCAAGACGATTCTAATTAATACTTTCAGTGGACACTGGAAGAGCAGTACGGGTATGTTGAGAATTTCAGCAGCGGAGCTAAAACTCAACAATTCAACCTACTCTACAGAATTCTCCCGTTACTCACGGTGATGAATACGAGCGAGATTTCCGCGGAAGGGCAGAACATACCTGCAAAGAAACAACGTTACGATTATTTATATTCATTATAAATTTTTCCTTCACAAATGAGACTTCCAATAACCCCAAAGCATTGGCAGGCTAATGATCAACATCGTATGAGCAGGCAATCACGTAACGGCAACCCTCTAAGAAATCAACACCGCTGATGCGGCAAATACTTCATATTGGACTGGCGTCCGTCCCGATAGACCTATTTATTGAGTACCTACAAGAATTGGATAGGGAGAGTTAACTGCTCGATCACGAGGTGGTAAGGGCACCAGTAGAGTTCACCCTGCTTGTTCACGAGTAAAGACACCAGTAGCAGCAGCCAACCGCAACCAATGGTGTAAGCGATCGACTACTATGCCCGCAACCACTCTGAAGCAAGCCTGTCATTAGTAGAACACACGATAAGGCTGAAGTGCGAGTGCCGTACTTCCTTCATGCAGAGACCTCTTGTCAACACAGCCTACCTCTCTGTAGCTGATGCCTTGTGTGAACACAACACACCTCTCTGTTGCTGATGCTTCGTGTGAACGCAAAACACCTCTCTGTTGCTGATGCTTTGTGTGAACACAGCACACCTCTCTGTTGCTGATGCTTTGTGTGAACACAACACACCGGTCTGTTGCTGATGCTTTGAGTGAACACAGCACACCTCTCTGTTGCTGATGGTTTGTGTGAACATAGCACACCTCTCTGTTGCTGATGCTTTGTGTGAACACAACACACCTATCTGTTGCTGATGTTTTGTGTGAACACAACACACCTCTCTGTTGCTGATGCTTTGTGTGAACGCAACACACCTCTCTGTTGCTGATTCTTTGTGTGAACATAGCACACCTCTTTGTTGCTGATGCTTTGTGTGAACACAGCACACCTCTCTGTTGCTGATGTTTTGTGTGAACGCAACACACCTCTCTGTTGCTGATGCTTTGTGTGAACA
>SDVV010043464.1:0-10247 GCA_016164225.1 Gammarus roeselii
ATAAATATTTCTTCCCATCCATAAATAATAAAAATTATCCTAATTATAGAAATAGTTTAAAGTATAAATATAACTGATAACGGATGGCGTAGAGAGGTCACACTAAAACTTGAAGTAATGGATTTCTTGAATAAGTAACTGATGTAATGGATTTATCCATTAGGTAAGCAATATTGCAGCTATATTTGTTGCTTTATTGGTTTGTCAAGCTAAATGATTATTCGAGAGTTGGATTAACCTGAAATTATTTCAGGTTAATGATCATTATTGTTGTAATTAATGATATAATCATTATTTAGAACAGCATTAGGTGTGAGCGAGAATTTTCCCTCATCGAACATTTTCTATACTGCACATGTTTAATTCATATGAACAGTTGAAGAAAAGATATATGTATCATCGAAGAGATGAGTAACAAATCTCGTTCATGTTTCTATATTGTAAATGGTTCATCTCCGAGGAAGAAACGAGCAATTCGTTCCCTAGGATTTATTAAACTTAGGTAGTATTAATAGATATTATACTGTAAAAAATAAAATCAAAATAATCCTGTAAAAAAAAATTTATTCGATTTTATTTAAAAGCAAAATCAGCATTTAGAACGTTGATTGCATTAATATACATATATAATTATGCAGATATTTAAGGAAGGTTGTTGCAATTTATTCCTGTCTGCTAATGAGAGCCCAAATTTGGTGACGGTTTGTACAGATATCGCACTTTCGTTAGTATTAGAATGGACCATTATCTGGAATACATATCCACTTCGAGGCAAATAATAAGCAAAACAAGGTCCTCGTGAATAACATTGTTGTTCCAGATCTTAAAAATAATCCGTAATTGAGCTGGAAGTCTTCAACATCAATTATGGTAGTTACGAATAATGTAAATCAACACCACCATGGGAAGATGCCAATCACCGTAGTTCAGCAATCCTTCCCCGGACCAAGCCCTATTACGGCAGGTCGGTGTATGTGGCATCAAACTCGAAGGATGAGGGCGCCTTCATCCATTGATACTGTGCCTCCATCCATTAATATGGCTCAAATCAATAAATAGAAACCTTTATCCATTAAGAAGGTGACTCCATCCATTAATAGGATGCCTTCATCCATTAACAGGGTGCCCGAATGAGATAATATATATTTTATAGCTTGGTACAGATGTTTGTAGTCTAATTTGATTTAATTTGATCCTCAGTTCCACCAAAGCCTCAACGCGAGTCATAACAGGCTCCCCCGTAGGGCTCGATGATCATGGATTCCAGTAGGCTTGCACGCTTCGGTGTGCGAGAAAAAAACAACGCTTTTGGAGTTAGAAAAATGTGAAAACTTTAGCAATGTCAGACGCACGTTGGTGCGCATAAGAAAAACGCTTAGACGAAATGAATTTCCGCTTCCAATCATTTAGAACTTCAACAGTAATATGTACGCACGCTAGTGCGTACAAGTAGCATAGTCGAGACTGGTACAAGGTTTACGGCTACACGGACAAAGTCAGCTCCGACAGCAACTCAACACAATGTTCACAGCTATGCAGTCTAGTTAAGTAAAGGTACAGTTTAGTTATTCAGGTAAGATAAAGACTCAGACGAAACGAATCCCCGCCTCCAACCAATTAGAACTCCAAGAGTAGTATGTACGCGCGCCAGTGCTCACAGATAGTATCGTCGAAATTGGTACAAGGTGTACAGCTTCACGCAGGTCCACGCCAAAAACTACATATGGTTCGTGCACACGCGAGCGATCACAGACTCAAGAAAATACATCTATTCACAAAATCACAAACAGAAACTGCCGCACAAATTCACTAGCATTATATAAAATATATGACAACAGTGTGGATCGTGAGGAAAGTAGGGGCAGGTTCGTGATGGGCAAAAAAACTGCTCGGATTATCGATTTTTTCATAACATAGTTCACACTATGTCTTGCTCCTGATAGATAATTTAACTAAAGAATAACCCTGTATAAGGAAGATAGGTTCCATCAGGATAGCATATTTGATTTGCGGTTGATATAATCGAAGACACAAGGGGTCTTATATGCAAGATTAAGGAAACATACGCTCCCCTTTCCCATAGTAATTCTATTATTCCTCATAGGAAGATTTTTTTTTATTCAACGCTGTTTCCAAAATTCTTCGGCCACACATATAGTCTTGTTTTTTTGCATGCCCAGCCTTCACTTGTCTTTTCCTCGTAGACTGGGAATAAACTCCCGTACTAGATGTGTTTACCTGGTCGCTGTGCAGCTATAAATTCAATTTATGTGTACGCCCGTGAAGACTCATACCATTTGAAATTCTTTCGCGAGACACCCTATAAATTTCTCTCGGCCCTCGATCTTTCGTTCATTTTTTTTTCTAGATGGGAAATTTGGCCAAGCAGGGAAGGCGTTAGAATGAATGCAAACGACCAACTGTGAATCTACTTCTTAACAAAATGGTTAGATCAGCAATCGAGGCTGCTTATACTTCAGCATAAATGAGAATGTGTGAGGGTTAAAGTGTTGCGAGTGCTTGTGGTACAAAAAGACTTCGAACATCAATGATCAGAGATAATACAAGATTAGCGTTTAAAAACCTGTTCCATCATTGGAACAGATTCACTCTGACGTAGTTAGGAACATTCAGCTCACACAAGAGTGAGGCAGTTTTGACTACTATCAACTTTCGCGATTCCGCTCGACCCTCCGCGTTATTATTCCGCCCCACCCTCCGTGTTAATATTCCGCCCCACCCTGCGCGGTTTTGTTCCGCCCCACCCTCCGCAGTATTATTCCGCCCCCACCCTCCGCGTTACTATTTCGCTCTACCCCACGTGTTATTATTCCTCCCTACCCGCCGCGGTATTATTCCGCCCTACCCTCCGTGCTATTATTCCGCCCTACCCTTTGCGGTATTATTCCGCCCTACCCTCCGTGCTATTATTCCGCCCTACCCTTTGCGTTATTATTCCGCCCTACCCTCCGCGTTATTATTCCGCTTGGGACAAAGCCGAGCAGTTCCCCAGGTTTTAGATCTTCGAGTCGAAACAAGCGGTACTCGGAGCCGCAAATTATTCCGGCTGAAAGAGCCCAGTTGGTGAGCCTTAGTTCGTGAGCTGGTCTGGCGTTAGCACATAAGAGGCTTTTGAGAGGAAGAGCGAGATACCCTGCGATGAATATGGAGAATAATATCACCGAGCGTATTGTTGTGAAATAGAAACAGTATCTGATCGAGTGTGACATAATTCATAGAGAAAAAAGATATTAGTCGAAAATCGGATAAGTAAAATTCAAATATATTTAAGACCATTGCTGTAATATACATATGCTTGAATTATTCATAAATGAGCCATCTGGACTATTAAAAGTATTCATGTTTGCACCAACCGATTGATGATATATTTTTAGCCATCATTTCGTATCTTTATCATAATCGCTGGATCGCAATATCAACACCAGCATGAAACGCATGACATGGTTTATAAAAAATATAATTTTAAATAAAAAAATAAACAAGAGAAAGATCACTAACAATGAGGTATTCACAAAGACGGAGCCTGGAACAATACTTAGCTAAATGGGGTAAGGGTGAAGAGATGGGGGCTCTTGTCCGTTGGGTGCTGCTACGGACAAGATGGGGGCTCTTGTCCGTAGACTCGCTACTCGGCCGTGGTAGAACAGCTGATGAGCTTCCCCAAAGGCGGGTGCTAAACAAACGGGCTTCTTCGCTCTGACGGGCAGGTGGAGGCAGGATTACTGGATTCGCAGCGTAGGCAAGACTACTGGACACTCAGCGTAGGCAGGACTACTGGGCACTCAGCGTAGGCAGGACTACTGGACACTCAGCGTAGGCAGGACTACTGGACACTCAGCGTAGGCAGGACTTCTGGACACTCAGCGTAGGCAGGACTACTGGACACTCAGCGTAGGCAGGACTACTGGACACTCAGCGTAGGCAGGACTACTGGACACTCAGCGTAGGCAGGACTACTGGACACTCAGCGTAGGCAGGACTACTGGACACTCAGCGTAGGCAGGACTACTGGACACTCAGCGTAGGCAGGACTACTGGACACTCAGCGTAGGCAGGACTAGTGGACTCTCAACACAAGTAGGCTGCCGTCAGACACACAATTTTATCAATCTTGGTTTCCTTGATTTCTGTGCATCGAATCAGGAACGCGTAACGCTTTAAAAATCAATAAACACTAACACGGTTAACGCTTTAACATCATTAAACTCTTTGACACATCAATGAACACTTTTACTTAACGTTCTAATCATCAATAAACTTTATCAAGGTTAAAGCTTTGAAAATCAATAACGACCATCAACGACTCTAACACACCTGCAGTTGGTCGACGCTCTGCGGTCAACTGATGGCCGCGACCATATGTGCAGAGGTGACCGTGCAGGAGCGGCACAAGCGGCGAGTTCAAGAAAAGGACGCACGAATTGCACGTCCTGACTGCAGTCGCTCACTCCCGATCATGCTTTGGCCCCTTACAGACTCATATGTTCAATCACGGTAATAATATCGAACCAGCTTAGTACTCCATTTCTGTCAATTGGTAGAAGTAGAGAGCCCTATATAACGTTGGATGTTAGAAACCGATTTTTACAAATATTTAAACGCTGTTAAACAGATCAAAAATTATTTATGACATAAAAGTGATGCGAAATCATATTTTTAAAATGCAGGTTTTTATTCTAATACTAAGTCGCTATATCAGGAGGTTAAATAGCAATGCTATAAGTTCACTCATAGCAATGCTATAAGTGAACAATATTTTCATGGTCAAAAATTGGATGGCGCTGACAAATAACTCCGATGATTGGATGACCTTTTCCGAAGTATCACGGAGCCTGACTTTATTTGCAAGTGATCCTGATTCAATTAGCTTAAAGTATCTGGTATCGTAAGAGCCATGGGCAGTAATCAAAGCCCGAGTCACGTTCAGGGGCATGTCAATTAGGCAATTAGGGTTAACAGTTTTCATCAAGTCATTAGGGACGAGGCAGCCAAGGCGAGGACACGACGGCTCGCGTTTTATTGAAAAGCTCTGAAGTACGGCTGTGATAAAGAGCTCTGAACTACAGCTGTAATGACGAGCTCTGAACTGCGGCTGTGATGAGAAGCTCTGAACTACGGCTGTGATGAGGAGCTCTGAACTACGGCTGTGATGAAGAACTTTGTTCCACGGCAGTGATGAAGAGCTCTGAACTACGGCTGTGGTGAAGAGCACTAAACTACGGCTGTGAGGAAGAGCTCTGAACTAGGGCTGTTTTCAAGTGTTTACATGAGTAGGAAAACAACAACAGGCCTAATAGCCCACACTAGGTTGCCTTTTGATAGCAAGAGGGTTAGTTCTGGAGTAGAACGTCTAAGAGGCATATTGGCCTCTTAGACGTTAGGCAGGACTAGGTTGCCTTTTGATAGCAAGAGGTTGCCTTTTAATAGCGAGAAGATTAGTTCAGAAGTAGAACGTCTAAGAGAACTCCATGTGCCATTTCTATTTTCTTTTATGAAACAGGAAAGGGAACGGTTCACCTATTTATCGGCGATTAATGTAGAACTTATCGAGCCGCGACTAAAACGTTTCGATTGTATTGCTGTTTACAACCTCCGCTGGAAGTTTGTTCCATTCTTCGACAACTCTATACGTGAAAAATTTTCGCGTGAGGTCGAATGTGAAACGTTTCCCAACAATTTGTATCCATTGTTCCTAGTCACTCCGTTTGTATCTAGAGTGAAAGGCTCGCTCGGTCGACGTTTTCCTTACCCTTCATAAGCTTCCACACTTCTTTTATGTCGCCTCTGACTCAACGCTTCTCTAGCAAATAAAGATACAGTTCACGCAGCCTGTCTTCGTACGATTTATTCCGCAGCGAGGGGATGAGTTTGTTAACTCTACGTTGAACATTCTCAAGTTTAATAACGTATTTTCTAGGGAATGAGACCAGAATTGAACGGCCTACTCGAGATGCGGTCTAACAAATGCATTATATAAATTGAGCAAACTCTGTTGGTTTTTGTACGAGATAGTGCGGGATATATTACCTAGCATTTTGTTGCCTTTCTTGGCAGCATCGTAACATTGCTTGCTGCTTTTTAAGTCGTTACTAATGATGACACCTAAATCTCTCTCTTCGGTGACGGGAATGAGTTTCTTTCCAGACATTGAATATTCGTGTTTGGCGATATGAAGACCTATGTGCATAACTTTGCATTTGTCTACATTAAATTTCGTTTGCAACTTTTCTGACCAATCAACAATTTTGTTCAAGTCTAGTTGGATCTGCTGACTCTCTGGTTCATTTTGCACTTTTTCTCCGATCTTAGTATCATCTGCAAACTTGCTAATGTTTGAGAGTACGTTGTTATCGAGATCCTTAATGAATATTATAAAGAGAACTGGCCCTAACACGGATCCTCGAAGCACGCCGCTTGTAACATTACCCCAGGCGGAAGAAGCTCCGTTAAGTACAACTCGCTGCCATCTGTCCGTAAGCCAGCATTTTATTCAGTTGTTAAGTCAAGGTAAATGAAATTGATTGGAGATTTTGTGTCGTGGATTTCGTTTGTAATTCTGAAAAAGAGTAGCAGATGTGTAGGACAGGAACGGTTGTGTCTAAATCCTTGTTGGGGGTCACCAATCAATTAGTTTGATTGTAATAATTCTGTAATTTTATCCGTTATCAAACTTTCCATCAACTTACCAATGGCTGAGGTGAGACTAATTGGACGGTAGTTGCCAGAACACTTTTTGCCCCCTTATTTAAAAATTGGGGTAACATTGGCCACTTTCCATTTGGAGGGCAAGGTGCCATTCGTGAGAGATTGGGTGAAAATGTTTGATAAATGTTCGTCAATTCCGTTTCTAGCCTCCTGCAGAATTCTTGGACGAATTTGGTCCGGACCTGGAGACGTGGTGATTTTCCAATTATCTTTATATTTTTTAACTTCGGCGGGGTAAAAGTTCATCGTGATGAGGGCTTCAATTCGTTTTGCTGCTGTGATATCTTCAGGATTACAAATATCCTGATTATGGCAGGCTGTTGAGTTATGGCATTGGCAGCAATTTTATTTTCGTAATTTTTCTTCTTACGTTTCAGGACCCTCTTTAGATCTCGTCTACTAATTTTGTATTCATCTTTTGCTTCGTCATCATCTGGATGACTCTGCTTTATCGAATGCTTTCCTTTCTTTCGTGAATGAAGGCGCTGCAATTCTTCTTTCTAGTACTTGAGGTGATACGCTGCTGCTTGTCTGTTATTGCGCGGTATATGCTCATTTTCGATATTTTTTTAGGTGCAGTCAAGAAATAGTCAAGCGATTGATTGACATCTTGTTCGAGGTTTATATTTGCTGACACCATTGACTCTCTCAAGCCATTAAAACTAGCTAATCTGAAGTTTGGGACTTTTTCGCAGTTTGTTGATGTTTTCAACTCGAGCTCTACCAAAAACGGATACAGTTGTGGTCACTAGTTCCGAGTGGTTCGCCTACTTCGACGTTCGTTACATAAAACTCACATGCACTAAATAGAAGAGCATGAGTGATGTGATGAAGAGCTCTGAACTACGGCTGTGATGAGGAGCTCTGAACTACGACTGTGATGAGGAGCTTTGAACTATGGTTGTGGTGAAGAGCACTGAACTACGGCAGCGATGAAGAGCTCTGAACTATGGCTGCGATGAGGAGCTTTTAACTACGGCTGCGATGAGGAGCTCTGAACTACGGCTGTGATGAGGAGCTCTGAACTACGGCTGTGATGAGGAGCTCTGAACTACGGCTGTGATGAGGAGCTCTGAACTACGGCAGTGATGAAGAGCTCTGAACTACGGCTGTGATGAGGAGCTCTGGACTACGGCTCTGATGAGGAGTTCTAAACTACGGCTGTGATGAAGTGAAAGGTACGAGTTTATTGGGGCTGTTTAGAGCGTGTCATGAACACTTGCTAATATAAGCGTCACTCGTTTTCTGTAAAAACATATGCAGACAAAAAAAATCAACAATGTTCATCATGTATGAGTAACTGCATTCATAAAATAAACTTCCCTCGCCCTGACTTGAAAAAAGTTCGCCTGCACAGAATCAATGCTATCAGATTGATTATATTTAATTTATTGTTAAGTTTACCTCCTTTCCTTCTATTGAAAAGGCCACACTCAGACAAGTTGATTAGTAGTCGTCTATCAACCTGATTACTAGTCACCTAGCAAGCTGATTATCAGTCGTTTAGCGAACTGATTACTAGTCATCTAGCAAGTGTCAGCATCACCACAATTGATATTTTTCTGACAAGTAAAATGTGAGAGTTTAACAGTTCTTAATGAAATCAAAGTTCAAGCAGAGTCGGAACTTCCTTAAAACGAAAATCTCTGTTGAGATCCCTGCCGAGTATGCAGTTATACATATAGAAGAATAAAGCTAGTTAATCTATGTTGAGATCACTGCCGACTATGAAGTTAGGCATATAGAAGAACAGAGCTAGTTAATCTAGGTTGAGATCCCTGCCGAGTATGCAGTTAATCATATAGAAGAACAAAGCTAGTTAATCTATGGTGAGATCCCTGCCGAGTATGCAGTTAGGCATAAAGAAGAACAAAGCTAGTTAATCTATGTTGAGATCCCTGCCGAGTATGCAGTTAAGCATAAAGAAGAACAAAGCTAGTTAATCTATGTTAAGATCCCTGCCGAGTATGCAGTTAAGCATAAAGAAGAACAAAGCTAGTTAATCTATGTTGAGATCCCTGCCGAGTATGCAGTTAAGCATAAAGAAGAACAAAGCTAGTTGATCTATGTTGAGATCCCTGCCGAGTATGCAGTTAAGCATAAAGAAGATCAAAGCTAGTTAATCTATGTTGAGATCCCTGCCGAGTATGCAGTTAAGCATAAAGAAGAACAAAGCTAGTTAATCTAAGTTGAGATCCCTGCCGAGTATGCAGTTAAGCATAAAGAAGAACAAAGCCAGTTAATCTATGTTGAGATCCCTGCCGAGTATGCAGTTAAGCATAAAGAAGAACAAAGCTAGTTAATCTATGTTGAGATCCCTGCCGAGTATGCAGCTAAGCATAAAGAAGAACAAAGCTAGTTAATCTATGTCGAGATCCCTGCCTAGTATGCATTTAAGCATAAAGAAGAACAATGCTAGTTAATCTATTTTGAGATCCCTGCCGAGTATGCAGTTAAGCATATAGAAGAACAAAGCTAGTTAATCTAAGTTGAGATCACTGCCGAGTATGCAGTTAAGCATAAAGAAGAACAAAGCTAGTTAATCTATGTTGAGATCCCTGCCGAGTATGCAGTTAAGCATAAAGAAGAACAAAGCTACTTAATCAATGTTGAGATCCCTGCCGAGTATGCAGTTAAGCATAAAGAAGAACAAAGCTAGTTAATCTAAGTTGAGATCCTTGCCGAGTATGCAGTTAAGCATAAAGAAGAACAAAGCTAGTTAATCTATGTTGAGATCCCTGCCGAGTATGCAGTTAAGCATAAAGAAAAACAAAGCTAGTTAATCTATGTTGAGATCTCTGCCGAGTATGCAGTTAAGCATAAAGAAGAACAAAGCTAGTTAATCTATGTTGAGATCCCTGCCGAGTATGCAGTTAAGCATAAAGAAGAACAAAGCTAGTTAATCTATGTTGAGATCCCTGCCGAGTATGCAGTTAAGCATAAAGAAGAACAAAGCTAGTTAATCTATGTTGAGATCCCTGCCGAGTATGCAGTTAAGCATAAAGAAGAACAAAGCTAGTTAATCTATGTTGAGATCCCTGCCGAAGATGCAGTTAAGCATAAAGAAGAACAAAGCTAGTTAATCTATGTTGAGATCCCTGCCGAGTATGCAGTTAAGCATATAGAATAACAAAGCTAGTTAATCTATGTTGAGTCCACTGCCGAGCATGCAGTTAAGCATACAGAAGAACAAAGCTAGTTAATCTAAGTTGAGATCTTTGCCGAGTATGCAGTTAGGCATAAAGAAGAACAAAGCTAGTTAATCTATGTTGAGATCCCTGCCGAGTATGCAGTTAAGCATAAAGAAGAACAAAGCTAGTTAATCAATGTTGAGATCCCTGCCGAGTATGCAGTTAAGCATAAAGAAGAACAAAGCTAGTTAATCTATGTTGAGACCCCTGCCGAGTATGCAGTTAAGCATATAGAAGAACAAAGCTAGTTAATCTATGTTGAGATCCCTGCCGAGTATGCAGTTAAGCATAAAGAAGAACAAAGCTAGTTAATCTATGTTGAGATCCCTG
>SDVV010043465.1:0-10247 GCA_016164225.1 Gammarus roeselii
ATATATATATATATTATACATAGATCTAGAAATGTATATAATATTTATGTGAATTGAATTAAAAATATATATAAACAAACGAAACACTGAAATTCCAACATGAAAGTACAATTATATAATTGAGACAAGAAAAGTTTAGATTAGACAGAACCCTTACATAAAAGGGACCCTTGGACAACATCGTTTGGTAGAACGGAATAATGATGTCGCACCTTCCAAGAACCGCAGTGGTAGGGACATTCTGATTCATAGAAACTAATCACATGATTAGGTTCATAATAATGTATTGAACTATACGATGGCATCATAACTGTGGCGTCAACACGATTCGTGGCAGTACGTATCCATAGACGAATATAATAACACTTTCTGGATTAAAGGTCTGAGACCCTTTCAAATAATACGTTACTAAGCATGCTGCAGAAGAAAAAAACACTGTGCACAGAAAGGCCTCCCTAGTCGGGTTGAGTGCATAATATGCTTATCTAAATGTTTCATCACATCTGAATTTTAAAAAGGCTTCATGGAAGACATGAGTCGATTTAAACTCTTGCATCACGTTCGTAAAAAAACATCCTATATGTTAAGTCTTATACAATAACTACAGATACGTAGCAAGCTACTAGTTACAGTTTCAAACAGGCCCATAGCAGCACTTATGCACACAAATCAACTCCAGTACTATAGGTAGATTACTGACTAAAGAACGGAAGTTAATTTACTTGCCTATTTTTCAACAAGATTGATTTAGTAGGTTAAAAAGTTGTTATTATGCAATGCAAGGTCATCCAGCGTTTGATGCAGTCGCAACGTTAATGCTTGATTAACACTCTCCTACTCGTGTGCCGCGCTATGTTCCTCAGATAGCGTACAGACATTCATGTCGCGAATTTTTCATCTGTCTTCTTCGAATTTTCGATTGTGAGAGAACTGAACCATGGTTGAGAAGAGTTACCCGGAGAGATGAAAAGTGTTTTGCTTCGCAGTAGTTTCATAATCGTCCAAATAATAGTTAGTGAGCCCCTCTGAATCCCCATGGAATCATTCGCAGGATGAAAAAAGCACAACAATCAAAAGTGACCGTTCGGGTAGGAATCCTCGATGGACATGTTGTTCCTGTTGTCTGGTTCAACGGTTTAGCTGATGGGGAAGCGTACCTAAACCGCATCTTTATAGATACAGTCTTGCCTGCTACAATGAACATCGCGATGAGATTTGAGGGACGAGGCTTTCTAGCTTGCTGGAGTCAGCGTCCTTCTGGTGCTGAATGTCAAACCAGAATCTAGAGCTGCACCAAGCTATAGACAAATTTTAGATTAGAGTGACAGGGTTTACTACTGCGTAAAGTCCATCATGTACGCTGCAAATGTCAAAGGTATGCACGGTGGCCACAGGAAGTACAGTGATTCCCCAAGTCTAAGTGCTGAGCATGGTCCCAGCACTCCCCGGGTGGCAGCAACGAGCGTTATCACTCACCCTACCCAGTTACAGAGCCTCAAGGAATTGCAGTCGTCCCTAAGGTGCCAAGGGCAATGGGCCCCACAACATGCTGAGGGGGTAGAAGAGGAAGAGTCAGAGATACGGGGATCCCATGCATGACATCTACACTCAGTGTTGGGAATCTCACGCATGAGACCAGCAAGAATGGAAATAAAAAAAAGGTTAGTAAGTGAAAGAAAGTTATTGGCCACCCGAAAGGAGAAAAATGAAGATATGTGATTGTGTAAACTAAACATAGATGCAAATGAGGTAAACAAAAGTAAAGTAAATTCAAAATGGGGGAAGAAAGGGAGAGGTAGTGAAGGGTGAATAAGAGGAGAATCTGAAAAGAAATAAGAGTATTCAATACCTCCGTAACTCCGTGCAGCCCGCGAACCTAACAGATGCCTACGAGGGGATCGCGACTAGACGTCAGTAATTGTTTGAGCAGGATGGAGCCAGCTGTCGTATCATCTCTCCCTGCTTGCAAAAATTCAATAATCGAGTGACATTAAGAAACAATTAGTACCATTGGCCAAGGTACTCATCAAATTGCTACCTTTGGACTTTACTTCGGGAACTGAGTCTTGTAGCAGGTGAGGATCTATTGGTTTCATGCTATCAAAGATTTCAACACAATTGAAGAATTCGCGTCAGGAATGCAAAAGGACGGAGGAAACGAGCGTGCTCTACGTTCGAGAGATGGGAGACAATTTCGAACATTAGGGGAAAAAATTCATGTAATAGTAAATTTGCATCTCAATTCTTTAGCTAAAAACTATCAGACCTGAACCGTGTAACTACACAGGATCGAATGACTATGCAATTGCATTTTTTATTATGTTGTCATATGATCGCTCAACCGAGGACTTTATAATTGGTCGCTGTAAACAAACCATTGTGTCAGCATACTTGGATGTTCAGTCCACATTCTTACAGTGCATCACAGGGATGGTGAAGAAGTTGGAGGATAGAGTGGATTCGCGTGTTCTGAGATGGTTCGGGCACATGGAGAGGATGGATGAAGGGAGGTTGGTGAAAAGGGTGATGAATGCTGAGGCGAGTGGTCGCAGGCCTAAAGGTAGACCGAAGTTTGGGTGGATGGATGGCGTGAAGCACGCGTTGGGAAGGAGAGACATGAATGTGGGGGTGGCGAGAGAGCGTGCAATGAACAGGCGTGAGTCGAGAATGGTTATGAATAGTTGATTTTGACGCTGCTCTGATGGGCTTTCCCGCCCTTGGCACCCCGCTGTTGGGATGGTCGTCGGTGGGGGGGGGGGAGCCCGGCCATTATGACGCGGCGGGGGTAAACCAGTGAAAACTGTCGGACCCTGCTGCTGACGACGGATCCTCGGACTGCACTCGATGGATGGACCATCGAGTGCAGTCCGGGACAAAATAATTGTGAAGACCTTTGAAAAAAAATGTTGTCCTTATTTCATGATGTTGTCAAACTTGTTACTGATGTCTTTATTGAGTCAGAAACGATGATTGATAGTACAGCTGATGGAAAGTAATGTATGGAAAACTACTCAATTTATGAGAATTCTATGGCAAACAGTTACCTACCAGCTATTCTTGATGGCTGTTTTTCAACATCGTGCATCGCGAAGTCAAGTGAATGTAACCCATTTGCTTGGTCAATGAATGTCAAATGGTAGCTTCTTTCTGCCATGCAGCTGAGAAAATATATAGGAAACGAGAATTTCGGTACTCAATGGTATTGACATCGTCAGGTCCGACTCAGTACAAGCATTTTCAGTCAACGGTTTGAGGACCTTATATGCTCTCACATAAGAATATACGATAAAGCTCTTATTTCATGACTTATATTTCCTTTTTTGTCTAGAAAGGCCAGGAATTTTCAACTAATGTGTTCATAAATCATACCAGAAGCCCTTGGCTCCTGATGCACTGTTGTAAATATGTCTAAGCACACCATGTGAATAGGTCCAATATTATCCTCGTGAAATAAATGTCAGATGTTGTCCATGTGAAATAATTATACTTCAAATGATCAACAGCTGCTAACAAAGAGCGCTTCCAAAATGAACCAATTTCTTATGGGAGTTCCGAGGCTTACTAACTATAAGGTCTTTGCCCAGACGCATCTCTCGCGCTATCAAGAGCTCCAACGGTATCTAGTTTTGCAAATCTTAACTTCAAGAACACAGGTACTTTACACATGTGTGTACAGGGTTCAGGCCTTTTGTGATATCTTATATGAACCTATTTTAATTTGAAACAAAGACTTTTCATTTTCAGACTGAAGACAAAATAAAATCGTCATAAAATGAAAGCCACAAGATATTTCTGTATGAGAGTATTTCGAGCACCCACCCTGCGACCAAAGACGGCTAGCGCAGTAACCGGCAAGGCCCAATGTTGTGTCGCACATATTGCATTAAACTGAGCTCTTGTTGAACCCTGGTCCATCGGGTATCGCTGTGCTCCACATCCAATAGGGAAACGAAGCACTATTATGAAAACAATCATGTACCAGAGTTCAATGTAGCGGTTTGGTCAACACTTCCAATTTCATAATGAATGATTATGAACAATCGTATACAGAAAAGTTTCTTGCAGATACTTCTTTGTTAAATCCCCTCTTTCAATTTGATATTTACTTTCATTATTTTGACCAGATCTGTCAATCCATGAATAAAATTTCAATTCAACTACCCCTCTTCAACCCTCTCTGTTTCCATTCCGAATGTCCTAGAGATAATTACACTGGTCAACGCAGCCAAAACTTTACGCCATTCTTTTTCTCTGGATTTCACGCCTGTTTCCACTAGTCCAGGCTTCTCGACATGATAGTAGGGGTCATCAGTCACTGATCTCCTTCAATACCTCTCCATTTAGGCGGACACTGATTCCGCTCGCTTCGTCATTCTTCGAACATCTCATGATTTTAGTTTTACACACGTTAACTCGCAGCTTCCTCCTCTCATGCACTCTACCAAATCCGACACTGGCCTTCACAACTTCTCTTCCGAATCAGCCACCAGTGCTGTATCATACACTATCAAGAACGGACTCCACTGCCAAGTCCGCCCACTGGCTCCTAACAATTCTAAATCAGACCCACAAGCCCTCCCACTTGCTCTTAACTCTAAATCAAACCCACAAGCCCGCACACTTGCTTCAAACTCTAAATCAAACCCGTAAGCCCGTCTACTTGCTTTTAACAAATCTAATCAAACCCACAAGCCCGTCCACTCTTAATCAAAACCAACGAAGTACACATTAACTAACACGCACATTTCTTCCGCCTATGGATAGCTCCAGAAAATATGCCACGATAATCGCCCCGACAGTTACTTTGGTGCCGTGTCGTACATATGCAGAACAAATGTATAATGTTACCAGTTGCTTACGTGTGCACGCGGCATTTCATCATTTGCATCAACATAAACCGTGTTTCACCGCTGCGCCACCTCGAAGCTGCACTCGACCACCGTCTGCTCCCCGTCCCCTCCTTTGGTTATGTTGAGGCCGCAGGTGACTGTGTCCCCTGATGTGACCGGCCCCACGCCGGCGGGGGTGCCCGTGAGAACCAGGTCTCCGGGATGCAGGGTGAAGGTGGCCGAGATGAACGACAGCAGCGTAGGGATGTTGAAGACCATCTGATCGGTGCAGCCTCGCTGACGAGGCTCGCCGTTCACCTAACACATGAAACACATTGCACTCAAGGAGCCTTCGGTCGCAAAAAAGTAAAAAAAATATTAAATAAGAACACCTCAGTGGGAGGAGCCTATCGTTTCCAATGAGCTATGACGTCAGCAAAAGATGTAATTTTCATGTCTGCGCTACCTTTTCCATGACGTAAGCAAGCGGAGTCAGTCCTCCCACACCAGATTCCTTTTTGTATAATATACCACGGGTCAGACAGTCGCCAATCAACGCTACGCTTATGAGCAGTCTATATTATCAGAGAAGCTAAGGCATAGACCTGACCTTGAGTGTCGTACCTTACACCACAGAGTGACGGCGTGAGGGTCTGGGAGCTCCTGTGGCTCAATGAAGCGTGACACAGGCAGAGAGGTGTCAAAACCCTTGGCGATTTCCCAAGGATGACCTTTGTCTTTGCACTGAAACGGATATCACGTCAAACACACTTCCATGCATGTCACAGGCCATGTTGATATGACCTAAAAAATTAGATAGGGGATATTCAAGAAATATAGCTTGCACGAACCCAACCCATCGGTTCGAGGACTGACTACGTACCATGTTGGCCTCTCCTCACTATAGACTTTCATGGGAAGCAGACAGTGGTGCAGAGATCTGAAAATATGGAGGAATGCATAGGGAAAGTCTAATAAGTCTGAATTTATATCCGTCCATTCAACGAATAATGGAATATCCTCCCCCTCCCATGTACAAGCGCCTGGATACAGATGGTAGTAGGTTTGAGGCTACCTGACCACAACTAGTCCGTCTCTTTTTGATGTCCTCCTCGTCCCTGCACAAGGGCCTGGAAGCAGACTGCAGTAGATTCGAGGCTACCTGACCCCAAGTGCATCTGTTATTGGTACAAGGCCAGCCCATAATAGCGTGTGCGTCAATAAAGGACATTTACAGAAGCTGGTATGTTATTCACATAGACCTCTACAACTTATGTACTAAGTAGCGTGCTATGTTCTTCCTTAAGCTGGTATGATATTCACCTTGATCTGAACAACTTGTGTGCTATGTTCTTCCTTAAGCTGGTATGATATTCACCTAGACCTGTACAACTTATGTACTAAGAAGCGTGCCATGTTCTTCCTTGAGTTGTACATTAGCGGGAAATACTCAATACTTGATGTAGCTATCATCATTGCCCATGACATTTTCAGAAAGGGAAAATAATAATTAAATCTAGCCTCAAATGGTTTGCAAGAATGCCAAAAAATTTGACATTTGCTACACAAATAGCCACAAGAATTAGCTAGGTATGATTCATTGCCATGAACCACACGTTTATGTAGAAGCTATGCATAAGCTCAAACTCTACTGAGCCACAAAGCAGCAAGCTTGAAATTAGGGATGATGACCAGACCACACTCTAAAACAATAACCATGTAACCATCTGACCTGATGGTTTTAGCTGACCATTATAGACATGCAATACATTGTATACCTACATCAACAAAAAATACCAAAACATTTGAGTATAAATTATAATTAATGTTCATTTGATTCTGTTCCCAAGTCGCACCTGCTCCTGGATATCCCTTGCCGTCATGTCTAGAGTGAGTGCATAGCCGGCCACGTGGCTCATGGCGGTGGCCTCCGTCACGTCGCGACACAGTGACCCGATGACCACGGCCAGCTCCACCTCGTGATGGAGGGACTGGCAGCCGCGGGGGATCTGGAAGAGAAGTTGAATGGTGAGACGTGCTGGGAGGGGGAGAGTGTTGGTGAAATGGAAAGTGTGGTGGGAACGGCAGAAGAACGTTAGGAGAATTGAGTGTAGGGAGCAGTGATGCCATTCAAAACAAATCACATCTTATGTAAACAAAAGAGTTGTTAGATGGAAAAGACTTCTAACCAGAGCAAATAAGTTTTTTTTTTTTTTAAACATGTAATTCAAATTGATTAGAGTAAGAATTCTTGAAGACATTTGTGGTCGTTATTATTGTTAAACGAGTTTGGGGAAAATATATCATAACCAGGGTCCTGCAGGCTTGGACCATCCTACCGGATACGCAGCAGTTGCCGACTCTGTTAGTCCAAAGCTACTTCCAGTATCCCCAACCAAATATTATAGTCGTTGCAAGCTGTGTCACTGATAATAATACAAATACAAAGATTGATCCAAGTATTTCACAGATGCACAAAATATTGTGCAAACAAAAAGTGAAGGTAACACCAACTTCAGTGAAAAAATCTACAAAATTAGTGAAGATGATCAAGTTCATTTAGCCACCTTCTCAATCTGATGGAGTATGATGACCTGAGTGACATAAAAGAATGAAGACAACAACAGAATCTAATGTAAGAGGATTTCTCAACCATGTAGATTGGAGGAATAAGAGGAAACTCAAGATAGCTAGATTAGATTAGTGACGAGGCTTCCTACCGTGCTGGTATCAGCATCCCCCTGGCCCAGAATAAGCTTTCTAGGTAGCTAGATTAGATTAGTGATGTGGCTTCCTACCATGCTGGTATCAGCATCCTCCTGGCTCAGAATAAACTTTCTAGGTAGCTAGATTAGATTAGTGATGTGGCTTCCTACCATGCTGGTATCAGCATTCTCCTGGCCCAGAATAAACTTTCTAGGTAGCTAGATTATATTAGTGACGAGGCTTCCTACCGTACTGGTATCAGCATTCTCCTGGCCCAGAATAAACTTTCTAGGTAGCTAGATTAGATTAGTGACAAGGCTTCCTACCCTGCTGATATCAGCCTCCTCCTGGCCCAGAACAAACTTTCTAGGTAGCTAGATTAGATGGGTGATGTGGCTTCCTACCCAGAATGTCAAAATCAAAACTAGTGGTGCATCATCAAGTCATTTTATTTATTTGATTAGAGTGAATGGGTTTACAACTGTGTTAAGTCTTCTGTGTCCTTGAAGTATGCAATTAATGTTAAAAGTGTGTATGGGTACTACTGGATGTCTATTGACTTTGAAGGTGAGAGGGAGGGTTCCAGCATCTGCGGGAGGATTAACAGTACCTCTACCCTGCTCAGGAGTCCCAAGGGTTCGCAGTTGCTATTAAAGTATCAGGAGCAATGCCTCCCAACACCTGCTGAGAGGGAAGATGAAGAGGAAACAGAGAACATCTCCTGCACAAGAATAGCAAGAATGAAATAAATAAAAATCTGGAATCTTAGAAAATGTAGAAAGTGAAAAAGAGCACAACTTAGCTATTGTTAGCCACCCAAAGTGAGGACTGATGACCGGTGAGCGTGCAACTGCATGCGCGTGTGCAATGACAATTGGGACTTCTTAACAGCATATTAGAGGTAGCTATATTCATGTACACACAAACTAAAAATGATATGCAAAAGTAAGGCAAATAAAAGCTTAGTAAATTCTGGATGGGGGAGAAGAAGGGAGTCTGAAAGGAATAAGGGAGTTCACCCCCCAGCTGGGCTGAGACTCTGTGCGGCCCATGGAACAAGCTGATGCCTAGAGGGTGGAGGAATGGATGGGGGGAAGAAGGTTCTGGATAGCTAATCAGTCAGCTTCCTTAGAGTGACTACTTTTAGCCTATCTGGCATCTAACTTTAGAGTTCACAAAGTTTTCCCAGATAGCTACCAAAATAAATCTGTCCATTGTAGTTTATTATGGGCCTGTCAACACAATGTTCCTTATTATACCCCGGTTCCAAAACCTAAAATGAACAAAAAATTACATGGAATATGTTTTCAAACAAATGAACACTTTCTTGCATCACTAGTAAGGAAAAACAAGATAGTGTGGCAAGGAGCAAGAAAATCTGGAGGGGAACAAAAATTTGTAGATAAATGTGGAGGAGCAGAGAAACTTGAATGAGGGGAGAAACTTGAAAGAGGGGAGAGATACATGAAAGAGGGGAGAGATACATGAAAGAGGGGAGAGATACATGAAAGAGGGGAGAGATACATGAAATAGGTGAGAGAAACTTGAAAGAGGGGAGAAAAACTTGAAAGAGGGGAGAGAAACTTGAAAGAGGGGAGAGAAACTTGAAGGAGGGGAGAGAAACTTGAAAGAGGGGAGAGAAACTTGAAAGAGGGGAGAGAAACTTGAAAGAGAGGAGAGAAACTTGAAAGAGGGGAGAGAAACTTGAAAGAGAGGAGAGGAACTTAAAAGGAGAGAAAATTTAAAGGGGAGAGAAGCTTGAAAGAGAGGAGAGAAACGTGAAAGAGGGAAGCATAACATGAAGGAGGGGAGCAAAACATGAAGGAGGGGAGCATAACGAGAAAGAGGGGAGAAAAGCCTGAAAGAGGGGAGAGAAACGTGAGAGGGGAGAGAAACGTGAAAGAGAGGAGAGAAACGTGAAAGATGGGAGAGAAACGTGAAAGATGGGAGAGAAACGTGAAAGATGGGAGATAAACGTGAAAGAGGGGAGATAAACGTGAAAGAGGGGAGATAAACGTGAAAGAGGGGAGATAAACGTAAAAGAGGGGAGATAAATGTAAAAGAGGGGAGAGAAGCATATAAGAGGGGAGAGAAGCATATAAGAGGAGAGAAAAGCATATAGGAGGAGAGAGAAGCATATAAGAGGAGAGAGAAGCATGAAAGAGGAGAAAGAAGCATACAAGAGGAGAGAGAAGCGTGAAAGAGGAGAGAGAAGCGTGAAAGAGGATAGGGAAGCATGAAAGAGGATAAAGAAGCATAATATAGGAGAAAAATGTGAAAGAGGAACATGGAAGAGGGGAAAGAAACATATGAGAGGAAAAAGACATGAAAGAGGAGAAAGAAACATGAAAGCAGGGAGATAAACATGAAAGAGGGGAGAAAAACATGATAGGGAGAGAAACATGAAAGAGGGGAGAGAAACATCAAAGAGGGGAGAGAAACATCAAGGAAGGGAGAGAAACATCAAAGAGAGAAGAGAAACATCAAAGAGAGAAGAGAAACATCAAAGAGAGAAGAGAAACATCAAAGAGAGGAGAAACATCAAAGAGGGGAGAGAAACATCAAAGAGGGGAGAGAAACATCAAAGAGGGGAGAGAAACATCAAAGAGGGGATAGAAACATCAAAGAGGGGAGAGAAACATCAAAGAGGGGAGAGAAACATCAAAGAGGGGAGAGAAACATCAAAGAGGGGAGAGAAACATCAAAGAGGGG
>SDVV010043466.1:0-10247 GCA_016164225.1 Gammarus roeselii
GATGTCAGATGGACATCTCCAAGAGATGTAACCGGCGCTGGTATTACGAAGGAAAGAGGAAGGAGAAGAGGAAGAGGAAAGAAAAATAATTGTCGACAGTGTCCTTCAATCGGAAGGTACTCGCTGATTCAAAAGATGGATGTTTGTTGGGGTGTGTGGATGAGCCGCCGTTGCGGCTCATCGACTTTGCAGTAGTAGTAGTAGTAGTAGTAGAAGTAGTAGTAGTAGTAGTTGTTTCTGTTTTCTCCCTGGAGTCCCAACGCTACGTTAATACTGACTAACCCGTAGGGCAATTGAAGAGTGGCAAAGTAGGTGCAGCGTAGATCACGAGTAGGTTCAACGCAGATTACGAGTAGGTTCAAGGCAGATTACGAGTAGGTTCAAGGCAGATTTCGAGTAGGTTAAACGTGATTCCGAGCCGGTTTAACGTAGGTTCCGAGTTGGTTTACCGTAGTTACAGAATAGGTTTAAGGTAGATACCGAGTAGGTTTAACATAGATACAGAGTAGGTTTAACGTAGATACAGAGTAGGTTTAACGTAGACACAGAGTAGGTGTAATGTAGATACCGAGTAGGTTTAACGTAGATACTGAGTAAGTTTAGCGTATATTCCGAGTAGGTTTAACGTAGTAGGAGCAGTAGCTGCATCCGCGCTCCACCGGAGCCCCAACGCGGAATCGTCGCTCGCCACCCTGCACGGCCCATGGGGGCTTCTAACGCTACATTATTATAGAACTAATACAAATAGATCACCTTGAAAAAAGGGCGCAGATGAATAACAGAGCCCACGAATTAAGAAATACTAAAATACTAAGACAAAGTCTTAATAATCTATAAAATGAATTATCATCCATTCACCTCAATGTATTTCCAGTATATGGATTCCTATACGCGACCGCTGACAAATTAACTTTGATATTTTTGTGAAAAAGCAGTTTCATCGCCTGAGTTAACATAGACTGTTGTCTGAACCCTGTTTTCTGAGTGACTTGGAGGGCACAAAAGAATTGGCGAGGTGATTTTTTTTTCGAGTATTTAGTTATAAATAATTACCGTAACTTGACAGCTTGGTATAATATTGTTTGCACCTTTTAATCGCTTATTGAATGTCGGATCTGTTAATCGTCGAAATGACCCAGTTAATTAGCTATTGGATGAATATTTATCAGAATAAAATGTAAAACTGAATGGAACTTCTTAACGATGTTTTAGATCTTGATTGTTTTCTATGTCAACGTACACGGCCTCTTTACATTCAAAGATATCATTAAGTCTACGCAACAGATGGCCACAGCTGTTAATCTGAATGTCACTGACTGGATATGCCAACAGCTGTGCTGTGTTCATCTAGATTAGAAACAAAACAGTCACAGAGATTTTTCCTGTGACGTTGAAGGAAGGTAAAGGCATTTCGGACTTCGTACAAGAAATCTTGCTCGCCCCGCCACTCCTTCACCCCTGAATCAGGCCGTGTGGGTGATAAAAATTCTGAAAGAAGAGCTAAAATTAAAAAACATCTTTGTAAAACGGTTTGTATGATTTCAACATTTGTACACAAAGAAAACGAACACCTCGTAGTTTTTTACTTAAATATTTCTCGGCAGTCAATGTTTCCATAATCGTATTAGATTATATCTTTGCAGTCTCCAGACTGCTCTCTGTTCCGTTCCTTCATCAACGCCTCTCGCTGAACACACCAGCTTACACAATACATCTCAACAACACCACTCTTTTCTGCAAATCTTGTTGGCATGTGGTCCCCAGCTCGTATTTTCAGTTCATGTTAGCTGCTTTTCCGTGTCAGCATGCGAGTCCATGCCTGAAACATTGAATTTTCAAAATTTCGTTTTACAAGTGTTCCTTGTTCCATTTCTTTTCCTAATACATTCATCACAGTTTATTCGTGATAATGTGTGAAATTCTGGGTATATATATATAACCAATTTAGTTTGATACATGCAAGAAGTTTAGTGTTTTGCATGTAAAAAATGAGAACCCCCCTTTTTTAATAACCAATATCAAAATGTTCTAAAAGTATTCACACGGCATCAAAGTTAGCAGCAAAACTTGATTGGGTTCTCCCTGTCCACTGAATCGAGTGACGGCAGCCTGAGTATGATCCAGATGCATGTTAGGGGGCACCTTGGAATATCATCGCAGCTAGTGATCAGCGATTGGCATTCCTGAACACCTACTCTTATTGTTTATCAAGACGTTGAAGGATGGGCATCGTCACCTATCCCCGATCTCCTCAACAGGCGACGGGGAGCGATGTGACGACGAATTAATCTATCTCAGTTTAGACGATATAATGAGCAAATTATTAGAATAGTTCGTCAACCATGAATGAAATCGAGAATATTTCTAGCATGAATTAATAACATTCAATTGTTCTCGATATTTTGGTTGTTCCAACATTATGAAGAACCAAAAACCAACTCTTGAAGTCCACAATATAAGAGCTGTCGGCACGTTGCGTTCTTCCATCACTCAGCCTGCGAGCGGAGGAGTACAATTCTGTCCGTTAATAAAACAGACACTTCCGTTAACGATCATTCGAAGCAGAATCGATTTGGGGGCGATGAAAGGGCCCTGTGGAAGGACGAAAGATTAATTGTAAACGAGTTCCGTAGTTTGGGTTTAGTTCTGAACAGCTTTACCTAGTAATTCGGTTGAGAATCTGCTTGGGCACAAAAGTGAAGCAAAAATTATGGTGAAGTTTCCAAACAATTTATCAACGCTTCAATAACGTGACGTGAATTACTTTTATGTGGTAACAAGAAAACCAGAAAAAGTTCCATCGTTTGGGACACGATTGCACGCATACTAAAGAGGTTAAGACACAATTAACTGATCCAACATATATTATTCATTCAGGAATTCATTTTGCCACGAGCCGAAAATTTGAGAAAAAGGAAGAGTTTTATATACTTGAGTAATTCCTAATTTGTAATACTGTGTACAATTACAATTATGTGGTTTGTGATGTTGAGATTGGAGTATTCGATTCAGTCATGTCTTTAGACATTCCCGGCCTAAACCTTTCTGTAAACATAGTAGTAGTATTAGTGGCCGCTTCGGTTTTCCACCGGAGTCCCAAAGCGATCTGTAAACATAGTTATTGGATATAAAATGTATAATATTAGTGTTCCATGTTCCAGTCCTCACTTTTATTCAAATAGAAGTATTGGCGATGAAATCAAATGTTCAGTGTTGAAGACAAACCCTAATATTCTATACCGTGCTGTGTTGGAACAGAAGTGATGGGAGACAACAACCAGGAACCACGGGTTTTCTACTCTTCTTCGGAAACCATTGAAGATTCCTGAACAGATTCACGCTTCAAAACTATACAGAACCGTGATGGCAGCGAAATCAGAGAACAAGAACATACACAACTAAATGAAATTTACAAAAAAATCGAGTTATAATATAGCAAGAAGATCAATTCCCTACCATACCCAAAACATACATCAAAAACCGTGGTGTTCGAGAAAAAAACTAGCATGTAACCAACCAACCAACTAACGTGAATAAGTTGCCAAGCCATGTGACTGATTTACATAACTGAAACCTATATTAAACGGTGTGGAATACTTCTGCACGAACACGGTATAGTATATACAAATCTGATAAAATTATCCTCCAACCCAGTCCACAACAGGTTTAAAACAAATTTTCTTTAACTAAAGTAATCACAGCTTAATCGTAAGAGAATGTCATAGATATACATAAAAATACCACAATGATGCAATAACCGACCAAATATTGCTGAAATATTGTGCTAAGTGGAAAATGCAAACCTTAAATATCCTAGAAATTCCTATAACTGTATAAGATAACTATTCAAAATTCCGAAAACAATACAAATTTAACATAAATCAACCGATCATTACCAAGTATACATAACACAATATAATAACTTACAATAAATCCGTATCGTTCAGCTACTCTCATTATTGGAACACCGCGTCAATGGAACACCAATATATCTGGTTCAAACCTGGGTAATGCGTTATGGGTAGATAGATTCTCGTAACAGAGCTGCTGCATCAACCCAAAATACAAACATCAACCCGCCAACTACCAGACTAATAAACCATACTATTCGTTTAGATTTAATATACTTATGAAATAAACGACTGGAAAAATACACAAAACATTGCCTAAATTCAATATCAGGCTGGTACAAGCAGGGCCGAACACACACTAAGGCTGCAAATCGAGCTATAAAACATTCATATTACAATATTCCTATTAACAGTATATACCATATATACAATGATGAATGAACAGAAAACACAAAATATCCCTTTCCAACCGCTAAAAATCCCCACCAACCAACCTCCGAATAAGTCAATTATACCCCAACTAGATAGGAATACCTACATGTATGTACAGAAAATATACATAGAAACATTGAACCATCCTCAAATGTATCACGAAACATACACCCGTAACATGGAAATATTGACAAATCACTCATGAAATAAATTCAAATTCAAATAACACATAGGAGCAATTTCTCCTAGTTTTCAATGAGATCATCCAACTTTTTGCCTGGAAAATCACTACACCCCCAACCCTACAGAAATGTGTTATAACACATATTCTTACCAGAACTGAATAACTATATATAACGAGTAACAGTAAGTGAACAATTAAACCCCTATGCAACAATCTGAAGAAGAGAAGAACATATATACAAATTCAATAAACATCAAAATACAATACAATGGAAAATGTTCATGGCATAAACCTTTCCAATGTATACTCGAAAGCATGGGGCCGAATGCCCCCCGCCACTTTTTCACCACTTAGCGTCGCTCGTTAGGCTTATCAGTGACTCCGACCAACCTCCAGCCTCGCGCCGCTGACTCCGGCCAACATGGTCGCCCTAAGGTCACCCGTCCGTACGCCCGCCGATAAAACTGCCTCGAATTGCGTGTCCCAGTACTTTACACTACTTCTGAGGGTCCAGCTGAGTGCCGTATCTGTTTCACCTGATGTAGTCCTGTAGAATGTACTGAATGTGTAATGTATCTATTCAGACTTATGTTGGTAAATTTTCCCTTGTTGACTATTGATGTTTGTTGAAGTACACCCTTGCTGTTATTGGTTATCAAAATGTATTGAAATGAAGTCTTTCACCTTTCACGGTCGCCTTTATTTATTCAAATTACTTTGCGCGTAGTACTGCATCTTTGAGCGTATTTCCTTCGCATTTTTGCGATTAAAGCCGTTATCGCTTGGTGGACCGTAAGTCTGTGATGAACTGATCGTGAAGCAGACTACTTTCACAACAGTCTTTGTACTCAATTGACTCTCCAAATCGTTGAATGCTCGTGTATACCTTTCGAACGACTCACCATTCCTTTGCTCACTTCTGCTGACTGAATCAGAGGCTCCGATTTCTGACTTTTGCGCTGAATATATCGCCTTTAGGTTCGTGATTTGCAAGGTGAATGTTAGCATTTTGATATACATCGGCTTTATCTTCTGTTGAAGCTGTAATTACTCTACTAGCTAAGCATGACCCGAATGGTGATACCTTTTCTCGTTCTCTCATTTCGCTGCCATCACGGTTCTGTAAAGTTTTGAAACGTGAATCTGTACAGGAATCTTCAATGGTTTCCGAAGCAGAGTAGAAAACCCGTGGTGACTGGTTGTTGTCTCCGGCCACTTCTGTTCCAACACAGCACTGTATAGAATATTACGGTTTGTCTTCATCAATGAACATTTGATATCATCTCCAATACTTTTACGTGAATAAAAGCGAGGACTTGAACATGGAACACTAATATTATACATTTTATATCCAATAACTATGTTTACAGATCGCTTTGGGACTCCGGTGGAAAACCAGAGCAACTACTACTATGTTTACAGAAAGGTTTAGACCGGGGATTTCTAAGGACAAGACTGGATCGGATACTCCAATCACAACATCGAAAACCACATCATTGTTCACAGTCTTATAAATTACGAATTACTCAGGTGTATAAAACTGTTTTTTTTCTCTTCCTTTCGGCTGCGTGGCAAAATGAATCCCTGAATGAATAAAATATGTTGGATCAAACAACTGTGTCCTAACATCTTTATTATGCGTGAAATCGTGTCCCAAACGATGGAACTTTTTCTGGCTTTCTTGTTACCACATAAAAGTAATTCACGTCACGTTATTGTAGCGTTGATAAATAGGTTGGAAACTTCACCCTAATTTTTGCTTCACTTGTGTGCCCATGCAGATTCTCTTCCGAATTACTGCGTAAAGCTGTTCAGAACTAAACCCAAACTACGGAACTCGTTTACAATTAATCTTTCGTCCCTCCTCAGGGCTCTTTCATCGCCCCCAAATCGATTCTGCTTCGAATGTCTGTTTTATTAACGGACAGAATTGTACTCCTCCGCTCGCAGGCTGAGTGATGGAAGAACGCAACGTGCCGACAGATCTTATATTGTGGACTTCAAGATTTTTTCTTGGGTTCTTCGTAATGATGGAACGACTAGTGGACTTCAAGATTTAGTTTTTTGGGTTTTTCATAATGTTGGAACGACCAAAATATGAAGAACAATTGAATGTTACTAATTCGTGCTAGAAATATTCTCGAATTAATTTATAGTTGACGAACTATTCTAATAATTTGCTCATTATATCGTCTAAACTGAGATAGATTAATTCGTCGTCACATCGCTCCCCGTCGCCTGTTGAGGAGATCGGGGATAGGTGACGATGCCCATCCTCCAACGTCTTGATAAACAATAAGAGTAGGTGTTCAGGAATGCCAATCGCTGATCACTAGCTGCGATGATACTCCAAGGTGCCCCCTAACATGCATCTGGATCATACTCAGGCTGCCGTCACTCGATTCAGTGGACAGGGAGAACCCAATCAAGTTTTGCTGCTAACTTTGATGCCGTGTGAATACTTTTAGAACATTTTGATATTGGTTATTAAAAAAGGGGGTTCTCGTTTTTGACCTGCAAAACACAAAACTTCTTTCATGTATCAAACTAAATTGGTTATATATATACTCAGAATTTTACACATTATCACGAAAAAACTGTGATGAATGTACTAGAAAAAGAAATGGAACAAGAACACTTGTAAAAAGAGATTTTAAGATTTAAATGTTTCAGGCATGAACCCGCAAGCTGACACGGAAAAGCAGCTAACATGAACTGAAAATACGAGCTGGGGACCACATGCCAACAAGATTTGCAGAAAAGAGTGGTGTTGTTGAGATGTATTGTGTAAGCTGGTGTGTTCAGCGAGAGGCGTTGATGAAGGAACGGAACAGAGAGCAGTCTGGAGACTGTAAAGAAATAATCTAATACGATTATGGAAACATTGACTGCCGAGCGATATTTATGTAAAAATCTACGACGTGTTCGATTTCTTTGTGTACAAATGTTGAAATCATATAATCCGTTTTACAAGAATGTTTCCTAATTTTAGCTCTTCTTTCAGAATTGTTATCACCCACACGGCCTGATTCAGGGGTGAGGGAGTGGCGGGGAGAGCAAGATTTCTTGTGGGGAGTCCGAAATGCCTTTACCTTCCTTCAACGTCACAGGAAAAAACTCTGTGACTGTTTTGTTTCTAATCTAGATGAACACAGCACAGCTGTTGGCATATCCAGTCAGTGACATTCAGATTAACAGCTGTGGCCATCTGTTGCATATCCTAAATGATATCTTTGAAAGTAAAGAGGCCGTGTACGTTGACATAGAAAACAATCAAGATCTAAAACATCGTTAAGAAGTTCCATTCAGTTTTACATTTTATTCTGATAAATATTCATCCAATAGCTAATTAACTGGGTCATTTCGACGATTAACAGATCCGACATTTAATAAGCGATTAAAAGCTGCAAACAATATTATACCAAGCTGCCAAGTTACGGTAATTATTTATAACTAAATACTCGAAAAAAATTAAATCACCTCGCCAACTCTTTTCAGAGAATTGCCCTCCAAGTCACTCAGAAAACAGGGTTCAGACTGCAGTCAATGTTAACTCAGGCGATGGAACTGCTTATTCACAAAAATATCAAAGTTAATTTGCCAGCGGTCGCGCATATGAAAGTAGTAGATATAGGAGCAGGAATCGCCCTGGAAAATAGGAGCAAGAATCGCCCTGAAAAATGGGAGCAAGAATCGCCCTGGAAAATAGGAGCAAGAATAGCTCTGGAAAATAGGAGCAAGAATCTCCCTGGAAAATAGGAGCAAGAATCACCCTGTAAAAACGCGGAGCGAAAATTGCCCTGCGAAGGAATTAGATTGGCGATAATTATTGACTCTATGTATGCTTTTGTGAAGGAATCAGATTGGTGATAATTCGTAATTGCAAATATGCTTTTGTGAAGGAATTAGATAGATGATAATTAGGATGTATGTTATTTGTTCCTGTGTCCGACTCAGGCGCTGTACAGTATTTCTCTGACATTGTAGTTACATGTTAAGACAAATTGATCAAGATAGTTACTGTTACTTCATAGTGTTACCAAGAACGCAGGTTTTTTGTGACTCGACCGAATATGCTTTTAGTGATGGAATTAGATAGATGATAATTAGGATGTATGTTATTTGTTAGTGTGTCTGACACAGGCGCTGTATTTCTCGGACATTGTAGTTACATGTTGAGACAAATTGATCAATTTAGTTTCTGATGCTTCATACAGATACCATGAACGGAGTTTCTTTGTGACTCGGCTGATGCATTTGTTAGATCGCATCTCGAGTGCTCTGTTCTATTTGGGTCAAGTGAGGTACTGTTGGTACATAGAGCCTGCCCGTGACGGGGTGGGGAACAGGGGAGTCAGTCGCGCGAGATAGGGGGGGGGCGGGAGCTACATAAAAACACCCCTGGAGATAGGGACTCCATATATGCTTCTAGTGAAGGAATTAGATAGACGATAATTAGGATGTATGTTATTCGTTAGTGTGTCTGACTCAGGCGCTGTATTTCTCGGACATTGTAGTTTCATATTAAGACAAATTGATCAAGTTAGTTACTGATGATACGTCGAGATACCAGGAACGCGTATTTTTTATGAGTCGGCCGATGTATTTGTTAGGATGTATAATATTTTTTAGTGTGTCCGACTTACTCGCTGTATTTCTCGGACATTGTAGTTATATGTTTATTTTCTTCTATTCTGGTCAAGTGAGTTGCTTACGATACATAGAGACTGGCCGTGACGGGTGGGGAAGAGGGGAGGGGTCGACCGGTCTCAGGCGGTGTCCAAACCACAAATGCCAATTAGCGATTTTATCTCTTGATGTGTGGTCACACAATGATCTTATCTCGAGATAAGATCATCTTGGGGAATTCAGTTGCCTTACAATATCTTTCAGATTCATTTCGGTATCTTTTTACTTTCATTTACGAGTGCTTACGTACGGATTATAAAGATGTAAGTTATTAGGTCTTCTCGATATTGTATACGATTGTATTGGAATATTTCGCACGGTAGGTGAATATATTACTATGTTTGTTATTGAATGACTCATTTGAAAAGAAGTTTTTACTACTCAAACCTAAATTGTTAGGATATTCGATGTAGTTATGCAAGAAATATGGGGTATTTATTTGGAGAGCTTAGATAGTTGTGCTTTATTTGACTAATTTTCAGAGGATGTTTGATGGAGAATTTTTAGCGGTGAGATGCTTGATGTTGAATATAGGCTATGATCATTTACAGGTTCTAACATGTTCATGTTGACGTGCTTCCATAATTTTATACGAAAATGTCCTATATCTGACTATACCTCTACTTATTTTTCCCAATTCTGTACCCATGTGATCTCATTAGCTGATGAATCAGATGCAAGATATGTTTGAAGTATTATACGTGACTGGAATAGGCCTAGAAATTTGTTATAGATTTGAATGGAATCGTAGTAAAAAATAGCGTTATTCTCATGATCTCAGAGTTAAATGTCAGATATTTAGGAGGAATTTATGTTTAAGAGCTGCAAGTCCCTTATGCATCTTTATGGAATTTTCGTTATTGACCCCTGCAAATGTATAGTTTAACATTTAGAAGACGATTTACTGAATCGAGGGGTCCTAGACCATTTACGGTTTGACTTCCCTTCACCTAAGAAGATATATTTACCTACGATAGCTTAGGGTGCTGTGTACAACTTTAATTAGCTTAATATCTATCACATTTGCACCGCGGGGCAAGAGGCGTTTAGTGCTTTTTCAATGATAGTTCAATCGAGTTACATTTAGGGTA